>JAXQQM020075897.1:0-132053 GCA_034641835.2 Pinus albicaulis
ATAACACTATGTTCATTTCCATATCTCTTCTGTTGTTCTACTGATAATAACTATTCGGATTCTTATCCTAGAATAAGCCCAGTTATAGTTAATATCTTCTCTCATTTTCTATCATAGTCTTCGCTCGTTTGTAACTTGACCACTGTATGTTCACTTCACAATTGGCCCCCTTTTATAGCATTATGTTTTTAAAGCTATCTGATGCATTTACTTATTGAGTTTCATATTCAGTCTCTGTAGTTTCCTTCTTTGTTGTGATTACATTTAGAGTCTCGGTCCCATCTTTATCGAAGAAATTCATTAGTTGATAGTAGCATGAGAGCCTAATATTGTAAATTGCAATCGGTTGAGTCATATGCTCCTTGCATTTAAGATGTCCTAGGAACTAGTCTTTATGCAACTCAAGGCTGTCTCTAGGAGCTACAACATCTTTCTGGCGCCGTTGCCGAGGAAATAATTTGAAGAGATAAATCCCTGGGCCTCGACAAATATTCATCCACCCTTCAGAATAGGTGAGCAAGAAGGGTTGGGAGTTTTAGATCCCTCACCTTGGCAACTCCACTGTCATTAAAACGATAAATCTATTTGAAGTCTTGGCTTCCCGAAAGCCACACCTGAGGTCAGATACATCCTAGTTAAGAAAACCTTCAGTGTCTAATCTAGAAAATATTTTGCATAAGAGAAGTTGGAGAGAAAGACAATCAGCTTATACAGATATTCCCAAATTCTCCCTGGAAGACTCTTCATCCTCCTCTCAATTAGCTCAAGATCAAGGTCTTGATTCTACTACAAGAACCCTTAACTATACTTCGGCTAACCCCTCCCTGAAAAATACTGAAATCAAAGATGAGGCTGAATCTATAGACACCACGAGCTTCTTTCTGCATCCCACTCTTGAAGCCGAAGAAGTTAAAGAAGTTACAGATGTTTCCACTTCTCATATTCCCACAGTTCAATCGGCCCCTCAAGCCTCTATTCAATATATCCCCATTGTCATACATACTTCTCTTCCACCACCTCCCATTACACATCAAAATCTCCCGCCACCCCCACAACCTCCGATGGTTGTTCCTGGCTTCCTATTGAACAAATATGCCCCCCTAGCATTGCCTCATATCCTGAACAATATGCCTCAGGATTACTTTTTGATCCTACCTCGTTTCAATGGAGAAGATGATACTAGAGCTCAAAAACACCTGGAAGTTTTTTGCGCCTTCGCAGAAAATTTCAATGTTGAACATCTGGACATGATCTTGAGATTGTTTGTCCAGTCTCTAGATGGAGAGGCCAGAAAATGGTTCAATACCTTGGGGGACCACTCCATTAATAACTGGGAGGAAATGGAAAATGCCTTCACCAGGAAATGGGGAGAAAATAAGGATCATGGATACTGTCTTACGGAATTTAATGCTTTAAAGAAGAGACATAAAAAAGACGTGTCTGAGTTTATTAAGAGATTTAATAAACTATATACCAGCCTTCCTGTAGAAATGAAGCCGCACCAGATCGCCGCTAAGGTCGTCTTTATAGCAGCATTTGAGTCAGAATTCGGATTCACCCTAAGGGAAAGGAAGTTTGCCACTTTGGACAGGGCTCAGACCAATGCACTAGAATTCGAAGCTAACTTCGCTTCTACACGATAATCTAGAGGGAGGTTGGACCATGATGCTAGGTGTAGAGGGAAAGAAGAAGCGTCTACCTCTAATCAAGACAGAGAGGTAGCTGATAAAAAAATCGAGGAGATGAATAAAATGATCAAGAACCTTTCGAGCAAGCTGGTGAAGCTTGAGCTCGAAGCAAAGAATTTTTCCTCTAGGCCATCTCAAGCTACTCCGAACAGGGGTTATAACCCCCAACATAGAAAGCCTCCTTTACAAATATTACAAAGAGATCGGAAGGAGCAACAAGATCACATACAGCCCCCACTGTACCTGGAAGGGAAGATAGGTGGCCCTGCAGAAGATACCCCCGATGGGCAAGATGACCAATATCTTGCTTATTCGAAAGGTGAAGAAGTTGAGCTTTCCTTGTAAGAAGATGAAGGAGTCAAACTCCCCTTGCAAGGAGAAGAAGAAAAAACAAGTGTTGCTGAAGACCAGGAGATTAATGATTACCGCAAGAAGTTTGTGGACTTCATGCAGGCACAGTTCAATAGAAAATATGATCTCAGGTCCTCTAGGAAGAGGACGCGCACGCAAGAACAAGAAGAAGATATGCCTCAGAAGGAGACAGTTGTTTAGAAAGTTGGAGATAAAGGTAAGAGACCTATAACTGAACCTTTACATGATAATGAGTCCATTCCTTCCTCTTCTAAGTTGGCCTCTAATTCAAATATAAATGTTAAACCTATTCCGAGGGAAGAAAAACCTTCAGCCGTGATAAATGAAACAAAGGAAAATACCATAGAAAAGTCTACCTCTGCTTTTAATCTCCAAAAAGAACTGGAAAAAGTTAAAATCCCAGTCCCCCTAAATGAACTGCTGAAACAGCCAGTCTATCAATCTCAGGTGTCTTCTTTCATGCTTCCTCAAGGAGAAACCCCAATCTCAGATAGTTTAAACCTCCAGGAAGAAAGGCCTATGGTAATGTTCGGTCCTCATGTTGAGGAGTTAGATGCTTCAACTTCTCCTTTCTATGTCTCTTTAGTAATTCATGATTTGCTATTACACAACTGTATATTAGATTCCAGGGCGTCCCATAACCTGTTAACTCTGTCGGTGATGGAGAAATTGGCGCTGCAGATCACTCGCCCATATAAATATCTATACTCTTTTGATTCCAAGAGAGTTAAATTCCTGGGGATGATCAAGGATTTGGTGGTAAATCTAGCCCAAAACCCAGCTAAGAGCGTGGTAATGGACATAGTAGTGGTCGACATCCCAGCTCAGTTTTCGATGCCGTTATGAAGATCATGGGGTACAAAAATCAGAGGATCTATAAAGTTGGACCTAACCTATGTGACCATCCCTGTGTTTGGAGGCCAAGAAAGGAGATTATACTGGGAAAAAAGGTTTGTGAAGATGGTCACTAAAGTCGATATTTTAGTAAATTCACCAGTGTACAGCAAAGAGGATGATTTTTCTTGTCTAAGGCTTGAAGAAGACCAAGATTACTTGCAGGAGCCATCTTTCTGTCAAGTAAAAACTGAGCAATCCTCAAGTAATGAATAAGGTGGGGTTTGGGCCTTGCACTTTGACGGAGCCAACTCAAAGAAAGGGAATGGAGCTGGGGTTCTCCTAATCTCCCCTACTGGACAACTGGTCCCATTATCTTTCAAATTGGAATACGAAGCCACAAAAAATGTGGTTGAATATGAAGCATTGCTCCTGGGTCTACAAACAGCAAAATATATGAATATTCAAAGCTTGAAGGTTCTGGGAGATTCAGAATTGGTGGTGAGACAAGTACGAAATCAATGTCAAGCTAAGCACCCATGACTCAGGGCTTACAGAAATGAGGTATGGGACTTGGTAGAGAATTTATTCTTAGCATTTAATATTCAATTCATGCCAAGAGAGCAGAACAGAATGGTAGACTCTCTTGTAGTAGCTGCAAGCACTTTTCGGCCGCCTAAGAATCCCCTCCTAAGGTATGCAATAGAGGTCCGTTACCGTCCTTCCATCCCTGACAATGTCAAACACTGCCAAGTTTTTGAAGATGAAGAGCAAGTGAAGAGATTCATGGATACCATTGGGTAATTTTTCAATTTGGTCATATATGTTGGCGAGGATAGAACTGAGGACCTTCCTCGGAATAAATGGCAAGATATCGTAGCTAGGCACAAGGTGCTGCAGCTCAAAGGGAATGTAATACCCAGAGTACTGGTCCCTCTGGAGAGACTATTTGATAAGAATGATGTCCCAATACGGCCAAGTAAGGTCGTTGAAGAAAATCAAGTAGTTGACCTGAACCTCGGCATGGAGGCTGATCCCAAGCTTGTGAAATTGTCTAATAAGGTACCCGAAGAATACAAAGAGCAATATCGAAAGCTATTTCAGACATATAAATACGTCTTTGCCTGGTCCTATCAACATTTGAAGACCTTTGATATTAGCATTATCCAGCACAAGATTCCATTAAAGGGAGATGCTAAGCCACACAAATAGAAATTAAGGCAGATTAATCCTTTACTCCTTCCTTCCATAGAAAGGGAAATCAAGAAACTGTTGAAGGCTAAGATTATTATGCCATTAAGATATTCTGAATGGGTGGCCAACTTGGTCCCAGTCCGAAAGAAGAACGGGGAAATAAGATTGTGTTGACTTTCGGAACTTGAAGAGAGCATCTCTGAAAGACAATTATCCACTGCCTGAGATGGACCATATATTGAAAAAGCTGGTAGGAGATTCATGAATGTCTATGATGGATGGCTTTTCTAGGTATAATCAAGTAGAAATGCTTCCAGAGGACCAAAAGAAAACTGCATTCACTACTCCTTGGGGAACATTTATGTACGCTCGAATGTCGTTTGGGTTAATCAATGCGGGCGCTAAATTTCAAAGGGCCATGGACATTGCTTTTGTGGGGGAACAAGACAAATTCATGGTGGTCTACCTGGACGACATCACAGTCTTCTGGAGAATTTGCGCAGAACCTTTGACAAGTGTCACAGGTATGGATTGTCTTTAAACCCACAAAAATCTTTGTTTGCTTTAGAAGAGGGTAAACTGTTGGGGAAAATTGTAACAAAGGTAGGGGTAAACATTGACCCGAAAAGGGTAGAAGTCATAAATAGTATATCCTTGCCCAGAAATAAGAAAGAGGTCCAAGTTTTTCTGGGACATATCAACTTCTTGAAAAGATTCATACCGAACTATGTAGAGATAGTCCGGAACATAACTGAGATGTTGAAGAAGGATAATGAAGTAAAATGGACTCCTGAGTCACGGGAAGCTTTTAAAAAAACAAAAAATGCTTTCACAGAAGCCCCAGTATTGGCAGGACTTGATTATGCAAAACCTTTCATGATATTTTCATTTGTATCTCCCCACATAGTCGCAATTGTATTATTGCAGAAAAATGAGAAAGGTCATGAACAACCCATCACCTTTTTCAGCCAAGTGCTTCGCGATGGTGAAATAAAATATAACATCCTGGAGAAACAGGCTTATGCCTTGGTCAAATCCCTGAAGGCTTTTTAGATGTATGTATTGCAGTCATCTATATCTACATTTGTACCCACAGCAGCTGTAAAAGACATCTTGATTCAGGGAGATATTGAAGGAAAGAGAGGCAAATGGATAGCCAAGAGATAGGAGTATTAGTTGGAAATATGCCCCACTAAGCTAATAAAGGGACAGGGATTAGCAAAGATCCTTTCCAAATCAAACTATCAGGCTTTGGGGATAAATTTTTCTATGGTGGCCAATGAAGATCCTGAAAGAGCAGACGATGAGCGTGGAATAGAAATTGCTACACAAAATACCAATATGAAGTACCTTCTCAATCCATGGTACAAAGAAATTGTAAAGTACCTCTTGACTCTTAGATTTCCTCCAAGCTGCAACAAGACAAAGTACCGGACGTTGAGATTAAAATCTCATAAATTCATCGTAGCAAATGGCCATTTGTACTGGAGAGACCCATTGAGCATACTAATTTTATGTCTCCTAGAAAATGAAGTAGAAGAATTAATGACGGAATTCCACAAGGGCATCTGTGGGGGCCACTACAGCTGGAGGGCCACAGCACACAAGATTCTGAAAGCAGGATTTTTCTAGACCAGACTTTTCAGAGATGTTCATGCTCGGGTAAGGGCCTGTGAAAAATGCCAAAAATTTGCTGAAAGGCAAAAGTTCGCACCATTGCCTATGATCCCGATGCATATAGAGGAACCTTTCCAACAATGGGGAATCGATTTCATCAGCAAAATTCATCCTGTCTCAAGCGGGTATCAAGGAATGCGACAGCCACCGATTACTTCACTAAATGGGTATAGGTCATGCCAACAAGGAATGCGACAGACACAGTGGTGATCAAGTTTCTGGAAGATAACATCATCTCAAGGTTTGGCTGCCCTGCTAAGATTGTCACAGATAATGCTCAGGCTTTTAAGTCTGTCAAATTTAACAATTTTTGCCAACAATATAATATTGTATTAGGGCACTCTACTGCATATTATCCATAGGGGAATGAATTGGCAGAATCCTCAAACAAAACTTTGGTGAGGGCACTGAAAAAGGCCATAAATGAAAACCATAAGAACTGGGATTCTCAGCTCAAGTTCGCACTATGGGAAAACAAAATCATTAGTAAGAGGTCAACAGGAAAATCCCCATATGAATTGGTCTATGGTAGACCAGCGGTTTTCCCGATACAATTGGCCTTACCTGTGGCTAGGTTCATACAGGATTGTTAAGAGGAACGAAATGATCTTACTAGAAGGATGAATCAGATAGTAGAGCTAGAGGAGACTCAAAGTCAAGTAAATCAGAGGTTGATTGAGTACCCAAGAGAAAATGAAATACCTGTTCGATCAACATGCTAAAGATAAAGAGATGCAGGTTGGAGATTTGCTGCTAAGATGGGATATAAGAAGGGCTGAAAAAGGAAAGCACAGAAAGTTCGATCCTCTATGGTTTGAACCTTTCAAAATTGCTGAAGAAGGAGGAAACAACACCTTCAGACTGGAAAATTTGAAGGGTGATCTGCTAGAAGCCCTTGTGAATGGGAAATTCTTAAGACCCTTTTTCCAGTATTGATTCAAGCCGAAAGGTCTGCTTTATGACATTGTACATTATTCAGTTGCTTTTATTATGATGTTTTTTGTTTTGATTTGTCATGAAGAAAGAAGAGAACGCATCAAGGAACTATTTTCGCAAGAAGAAGGCTAACAGATGGTCTACGGAGTTCTCGACGCGTTCGAGGACAAACGGGTCGTCCCCAAGTGGAGCCAATGTTTTTTTTACATCCCTCACCGAGCTGGGATGTCTAATGATAAGGAGCCCTATACTGCAAAGAAAATACAACGAGGACTGCATGGACTATCAAATCCCCTTTTTCAAATATTGGAACCATTGAAAAGGCTAAAAATCCACCTTTTAGCTTTAAAAGCGTTCATTTTAACATATCAGGCCTCTAAGCGCCTTTCGGCTTAAGCTCTTAGCCCCCATTTCTCATATGACCCCACTCTATGACTGACGACTAAAAGTCCTTAAGCCCTCTTCAGCTATCGCACATCGCTCATTGCCACCTAGCATTCCTTTTTCATTGAACTCCTTTTCCGCCGATGTGTGAAACCCTGACGCAACCCTGACCATTGATCTCTGCAGATCCAACAGTCATCGCTCGTCGCACTTCACCTATGCATTTCACATCGCTCATCGCTCCTTCTTGTTTCCATCGCCTTCCTTTTATATTTTTCCGTCAATGTGCGTGTTAGCCACATATAAAATTTGTCATATCAAATGGTGGCTAAATCATTTTTTAAGCCTTCAAGAAACAAGTTTTATTGTAAAAATTGTTAGTTCTTGAAGTCTTGTGAAGATATCTTATCCTTTGATTGATCTTCACTATTGTTTCCCTCTTAAACTCTGAAAAATCTGTTGTTTTCCCTGAAGAAAAAGACTGCTGCAAAAAACCCCATTTTTCCCTCATTTTACCCCTCCTTTCACTCAAGATTAACCTCCATTTTATCCCCTTTTTCCCATAAATTTCCTCTATTTTCCCTTATTTCCCAGTTTCCCTTCATAAATCCCCTTTTATAAGGTTTAAAACTCCTTTTTAAACCTTACCGAAACCTTCAAAATCCTTTGAAAATCCATAAAAACCCACTTTTTACATTATAGGCTTTAGCCCCCTTCGGCTAAGCCCCCTAACCACTTCCCCACCATATACCCACGCCCGGGACCAAGATTTTAAGTCCCAAGCGCTTATCGCATCGGAACTTCCGACGAAGCGCATTTCTTTTGTGATTCAAAAACCCCCGATGCGATTGGCCCCTCTTTTATAACCCCCGATCCCTTGTTTTCTTCACATAACCATGAGCCCCGCAATCGGGCGCTAAACTCCATAAATAAACCCTCCCTGATGCATTTTATCCTTTGTATTTTGTAAAATGTCCGATTTTCTTATGTTTCAAAGGGTTCCGACGGTTCAATGTTTTAAATGAAGAGGACCTTTGATCTAAAACCGATCAATGATCAATAAAATCGCGCATCGGAGATTTTCATCGACCACATTTGAAAGGCCCTATCTTTTCTTCCGATGGAAATTGGATCCTTTGTATATAAGCCCCGAGCCTTTGATTTTTTTATAAAACCCAAGAGCCAGAAATCGGGCACTTAAACATATAAATAAAACCCTTCCCAATCCGATTTTTCCTTTGTATTTAATAAAAATCCACTTTTTTCATATTATAAAGGGACCCGACGGTGCATTGGTTAGCACGGTTTCCAACCGTTGATTCGAAACCAATCAACGGCCTTCAGAATCTCGCATCGGAGATCTCTATTGGGCGCGTTGTAATATTTTATTCCCCCTTCCTGATTCGCAATCTCTCGATCAATTCTCGACCGTTGATCTCCCCCGCCAGATCCAGATCCGACGGCCCTTATCGCTCCTTCCCAAAGCCCATTTCCCTGCTTATGAACTCCTCCAATTCATTCGCCGATGTCGATCTGATCCTCAGATCAACAGCCCATGTTCAATCGCATCGGTGCTGCTTACCCCTTGCCTCCTCCGATCGCAAATCTCTGATTGCATCTGGACCGTCCATTGCATAAGATCCGACGGTCCAGATCATTTCTCCAACCTTTATTAAAAACATAAAACCCCATGTATAATGTTTTTTCAGCCGATCTCTGCCGTTGATCTCTATAAATCAATGGCCCACACTGACCCTTTCTCCGCCTCATATTTTATTATATTAACCCGAGATTAAATCTCCGTCGTTGATTTGTTTCAATCCAACGGTCCATAACAAACGCGATAAGCCCAACTTCTTTGAGTCCTACCCATCCCAGATTTGATCTCCGCTATTCATTTCTTGATCTAACGGTCCTGATTAAAACTACCCCACCTCTTTCTGTCTGCACATCTATCCTTTATCGCGCTCTCTCCATGACCGTCATATCTAAGACCCCTGATCTGACAGTTGACGCACATTTTAGATTAAATTCATGCCCGAAGGTTAACGATTTTAAATCACGTGATATAGGCAGTTTTGAAATGCCACATGTCGGGCTCTAACGCATATCCCGTTCGAAAATGTAAAACCACCTATCCGCCTTTTTGCTTTTCGAAACCCATGGTTTCTTCGTCCAAAACCGCTTTCCCCACTTTCATTACATTTCATCGCGTTCGTTCTCCACCGTTGATCTCTGCAGATCAACGGTCCCAGTTTAATCCAGCCATTACCTTATCACCCTCCACCCTCCTCCAACGGACTACATAGATCATTCTCCACCGTTGATCTCCTGGGCCGATCTCATCCAACGTCCCAGAATCATTTTGGAAACCCTAAATTTCCTTTTAACCTATTTTCTCCGCCAAAGGGATTTTCACCCTTTTTGCTTTGTATTTCTTCCATTTCATGATAAAGCGGCCCTTATACATTATATTACCCCGGTCACTCTCGACCATTGATCTTTTCAAGATCGACGAATCCGACTTAATTGCTCCACCGTTTCATCAACCTCCTCCCTTTTGACCCCCGCAAAGAAATCCTCGGTGTTGGATGCTCTCATCCAACGACTGCACTCTAAACCTAAGCCTCTAAAGTAGTTAAACCAAAAATACGCAAGATTTTCTAATTTTTCTTGTATTTTGTAGGTTTCAATGGTTTTTTCCATTGTGTTAAAATAAAAACAAAGGTCGGGGGTGATGACCCTCCGGGCCTTTCTTCATTAAAGGGATTGTTCCACGGGGTTTTCCATCAGCGTTTTCCAATGCCTCATGAACGCTGGCAACATTATAAAAACACTTGTAAACATCTACACATCAACAAGACACAGAAAAATTTAATCAAGTAAAGAGTATCAGTGTGAAAGGACCCAGTCAAACCAGAGATGAAGAATTAAAGATGGTTTACACATTTTGGATGGATTACGGCTAAAATCGATAATTAAAAGCCTAATCCACTCAATTAAACATAGTTTGAAGAACATAAGACAAGATTTAGGCTTAATTATGCCTAACACACAGATCAGAAGCAAATTAATTATGTTTTAGGTTGAAACAAAAATATCTACCAGACTGAGAAAGCCTCCACTGCCACATCAGAGGCTAATTGAATCCTCTCAGCTACCCAATTCCACCTGCAGCCTCAAAGCATTCAAAAGAGGTCGAGTTATTACCAGAACATAATATATTAGCATAAAGATAGTTGAACATTTATTCCAAGCCAAAGAGACTTATTGCAAACTATCAGCAGAGTTACTACAAAGAGGTCACAGAGCCTTAAAGTCAACAAAAGCTTCCCAGCAAGCTTAATACTTAATGTAAAACAATTAATATAGAGTAAATATCTATAATCTTCTCTACTGAACCCCTCAAAGGCCGAGAAGCATTAAACTGTATTAATTGAGTCTGTAGATCTTTTCTCTTATCCCACTTCCTCATTTTCCTATAAAATATTCTCAAGGAGCTCATTGTAAAGGGTTGGTTGCAGAACTTTGATATATACTTTTGCTCGAAATTTTCTACGTGTAAATAGTGTTCAGAGGTTCTTGAAGCTCTGTTTGTAATCAAATAAGTTAGGCTGAGAAGAGAAGATGATTGTTGAACTGAAACATTGGACTTGAAGAATGTAACTGGATTGACATCAATATACAAGCTAATTCTTGGGATCCTGGTCTATATCACTGGTGAAGTGCTTCTTTCTGTGTTATTTTTTTCCTTTAATGTATGTCATTTTGTCCATTTATTCTCTGATAAATAATAACAAGCATAGAGTTAGGATTTACTGTTTACAATACCCTTCTCTGACTGATAAACTTTATCTCAATGTTTTGCTCCTTATTGTGTATTTAAGAATGATTCAATACGGTCCAAGCAGTTAGGAATGCTCGCGTTTTCTCGTCCTACTGTCTAAACTAAACATTGTTCTTGAATGTTATTTTCATTATATGCTCAATAAAGATAGACTAGAAAATTGATGGTTTGCCCTGTTTTCTAGCTTCTTTCTCCAAAGGTAGTTCTGAAATTTTCCCTAAGAGTATGTTGAAAGCATTTTAGATTTAAAAGTATCTTATCTGATCTTAGGCTGCACTTTGGTTTTCTTATCTGTTTTCATCCCTTCTAAAAGTAATTATGTGGATTATTGGATTGTTTTTCTGTTGAGTTAGCTTTAATACGAACTTGTCCAAAGAATTCTATGGTTAACCTTGTCCTTTGGTTGGTTTTAAACAGTTACTTAAAAGGATTTTCTTGTTTGGACAGACTGATAAATCCTAGTTGAAATTATTGTCTGTTTTCACCCCTTCAACACTTTTATCGTTCCATCCCATCATTTAATCTTAAATATATTGTGATATAGATGACTTTCCCCTTGGACCACTCTTGAAATTGTTGCACAATTAAACCCTTTTATGACTCCACAGCCCAATGGACTAAAAACAAGCGCTATATCTATCCTATCAGCCAAATCTTGTTCTGATTGCTTACAACTTCACACTTATGAAACTCTTTCATTTTAGGACTTTCACTCAACTAATAATCATGCTCAACCATCCAAAACAAACAAAAACCCTTGCTCTTAATGAATAGCCTAATATCACACATAAAAACCTTAAAGATAAATCAATCTTTGCACTTATAGAGAGATCCCTCTCTAGATTCAGGAGGGCTAGATCCTAGAATCCCAAAGTAGTTCAAGTGTTGTCTCTGCAGTTTGTATTTGCCAATCTTGCAAATTACAGATTCCTAACATTTCTGGCGACTCCATGGGGATCTTCTGAGTAAAATCCTTAAAATAAGACACTCAGTGTTCAGTGCAGTACAAGCAGTCTACTTCAAGCACTACCGAGCAAATGGTAATCATAATGGAACTTATTTGAATCAGTGACAAACTAAGGAAACCTTAGGATTCTCATAAGAAGCTTATCAAACCTTGAAGGATCAGCTAGCTTAGCCATAAGAGTAGACTGTCTTTGTCTCATCACCGTAGTTAAGTTGAAACATATTTAGGACAATCTCAGAACCCATAGGACTGAAATAAACTCAGAAAAACCCAAAAATATTTCAGATTGGTATTCAAATAAACATGGTGGTGGACCATAAAACCTTTTACCTCCAAAAGAGCTAAAAATTTCCACCTGGTGACTCCACAATCCTAAATATACCTTAAGACTCCACTCGGAAGACCCATTATCATCATAACATCATTAAACTCAGTTAGAGGACTTTAGGATTAAAGTTTTCTTATTTCAAAGATCAGTTAGCCTCTTAAAGATTGTCATATTTGGTTAAAATTTTCTTGTTCAGTTGGGTCTAAAAAACACAACATAGTGGCTCCTAGAAAGATTCATACTAGAGCCTATCCTGACCCAAACCCTCCTGAGATAGTTGATAACCCTGAAAGAATCCTTAGGAAGTCTCCTGAGAATAAATTTTCAACTGTTTTCAGATCACCCTTTAGAGCTAATTCTGTTCCAGAAAACCTTACAGCTCTACAACAATCACAAGTTGACTTAAGAAATCCATTTAGAACTAGGTCACTTAATGATATAATTCAGATAGACTCTGAAGCTCCATTTTCATCCCAAGACAGAAGTGAGCATCCTAGTAGTAGAGAAACTACACCACCTGATTTACATTTCCTTCATAATTTTGGTATCTCTCATCCTACATCTGCTCAACAAACTCTTGCTGGACCATACACCTCTGTTATCCATACATCCACTATCCATACTACACAATTCCATCAACCTCCTCCACTTGTAAATCCCCCACTGTTTCCACAACCTCCTATCATGGAAACATGGTATGCTCCCTTAGTCCTTCCTTTACCTTTAGTCAATCTTCCACAGGACTATCAGTCCAAGATACCATTTTATGATGCCAGTAATGCTACTACTACTTCACAACATGTGGATAAGATGAATGACTACTTTGACAGAAATGAAATTGATGATGAAACTGTCAAACTTAGATTATTTGCTCAAAGTTTAGGGGGAGAAGTAAGAAAATGGTCCAAAGGCCTAACCCCTCACAGTATTAATGATCTCCAAGCCTTTCATCAGATATTCCTAAACAAATGGGAAGTAAGGAAAAACCCTCTTCAAATACTTTCTAATTAAAAGAATCTCCACATAAACACTAGGGAAAGTGTACAAGCTTATTGCACTAGGTTTAACATTGTTTATAATGCCCTTTCCCCAGATTTAAAACCTCCACAAGGCTCAACTTTAAACAAGTTTCCTGAAGGATTTGATCCTGAAATGGCTTATCAGCTGAGAGAGAGAGATCCTTTAACTCTTGAAGATATGCAAAAAGGAGCTCTTGCTATGGAAGTAAATCTAATGGAGAAAATAGTGAGAATGAAAAATGAGAAGAAAGTGTCCTTTAGAGAAGAATCCACACCTTCCACGTCTAGCTCAAAGATGGAAAGAATGATGGAAGAGATGATGAAAAATATGAGCATACTTGAGAGAGCACAAGCAAGTCAAAACCAAACAGCTCCTCAAAACAGAAATCAAAACCAAAATCAGAATTTTAGGAGAAACCAACCTCAAAACAGACCAAGGGAAGATGATCAACAGATCACTCCTCCTTTTCATCAAAACTGTGTAAGTGAATTTGAGGAAACAATAGAACAGACAGAGGAAGATTATATAAACATGTTGGGAGTAGATAATGATGACTTTGAAGTTCATTACAATAGGAAACAAGGTCTGTATACACCCTATGATGACAAGAGAGAAGAAGATGAATTTTATTATCAGGAAATGGAAAATGTCATCATAGAAACCACAAAGGAATATGACCTTAGAAGTAAGAAGAATCTGGAAACCCCCAACAACAAAACCTCTGAAAAATATTCACAAAACAACACTATAAATAAACCCAAAATTATAAAACAGAAGGACAAAACAGTAGCTGGAAATTCTGATAAATGTAAAGAGAAAGGCACTCAAAACAATGAAAAACAGAGTGCACACCTTAGTAGCACTATTACCTCAGCTAGTGCTCCTATTAAAACGATTCTAACCAATGTAAATAGAGGAAACCAACAAACTGATTTTGCTGATAGAGTGGCTGTTAATAAGGTTGAAACAAGTACTTCAAAGAATCAGATGCCTTTTAGTTTGGAGCAAGAAATTTCCAGAATAAAGATTTATGTTCCTCTCACTGAATTAGCAGCCCAAAATGTATATAGATCCCAAATTTATAAGGCTTTAAACATAGAAGAGAATAATGACACTGTCAATCTTAACGATGACCAACCAGAGCTCATATTTGGTCCTAAGATTGAGGGTAGATATCAAGAGGGACCAGTTCCTCCTTTTTATGTTAGTTTAAATGTTCATGACAAGATTTTACATAACGCTATACATGATTCAAGGACCTCTCATAATTTAATGCCTAAAGCTGTAATGGAGAGCCTAGGCCTTGAAATCACCCGACCTTACAAATATCTTTACTCTTTTGACTCAAGCAGAGTGAAATGCTTAGGATTAATCAAATACCTCTCTGTAAACTTAGCACAAATTCCAGCCAAGTGTTTAGTCATGGATATTGTTGTGGCTGATGTACCCCCAAAGTATGGTATGTTGTTATCTAAATCTTGGGGAGCTAAGTTACAAGGAACAATGCAGATGGACATGACATATGCGACCATCCCTGTTTTCAATCAGACTAGAAGACTTTACAGGGATTCTCATATGCAGTACATGGTTACTAGCCAAGAGAGACCACAGAAATCTCCTCTTTATTCTATAAACACAGGCCTATGACACTGAAATAATTCAGCACAAGATACCTCTCAAGGAAAACCAAAAGCCATTTAAACAAAAACTGCGCAGAATAAACCCTGTTCAGTTACCTTTGGTTGAGAAGGAAATCAAGAAAATGTATGAAGCTAGTATTATTGTCCCTATTAGATATTCTGAGTGGGTGTCTAATCTGGTGTCAGTCAGGAAGAAAACAGGAGAGATTAGGCTTTGTATTGACTTTAGAGACTTAAAAAAAGCCTCATTGAAGGACAACTACCCTTTACCCAATATGGATCATATTTTTCAAAGGGTGGTTGGTTCTAAAAGAATTTCTTTGCTAGATGGCTACTTAGGATACAATCAGATTTTAGTTCATCCTAATGATCAATTAAAGACAGCTTTTACTACACATTGGGGCACTTTCATGTATGTGAAAATTCCCTTTGGTCTAATGAATTTTGGTGCTACTTTTCAGAGAGCCATGGACATTGCATTCTCAGAAGAATTGGGCTACTTCATCATTATTTACCTTGATGATGTCACTGTTTTTTCACAGACAGATGAAGAGCACTTAGAACACTTGAGAAAAGTATTTGAGAAATGCAGAAAGTTTGGGATATCTTTAAATCCTAAGCAAACACTGTTCTGTCACCAAGAAGGTAAAATTCTTGGGCACATCATTTCAGAAGAGGGAATTAAGATAGACCCAAAGAGGATTGAAGCCATATTGCAAATCTCTCATCCTCGAAACATCAAGGTACTTCAATCTTTCATTGGAAAGATTAATTTCTTGAGAAGGTTCATACCCAACTTGGCTAAGCTCCTTAGAAACATTACAAACATGCTCAAAAAGGAACAAGGATTTAGATGGACCTTGGAAGAAAAGAAGTCTTTTGAGCTGGTAAAACAAGCATTAACCAAAACACCAGTTCTAATAAGTCCTGATTTTTCAAAAGATTTTTATATTTTTTCATTCGCATCAGAACATACAATAGTTGTTGTCCTATTGCAGAAAAATCCATAGGGTCAAGAGCAACCTACTGCAATTTTTAGCAAGGCATTGATATATTCTCCTCTGAAGTACAACATTATGGAGAAACAAGCTTTTGCTTTGGTCAAAGATTTAAAAGACTTCAGAGTTTACATTTTTCACTCCCACATCATTGTCTTTGTCCTAAATTCAGTTGTGAAAGACATTACAACACAGGACCCAAATCGTAAGAGAGGTAAGTGGATAGTTGTAATACTCGAATATGATTTATAGATCAAGCCCACTAAACTCATTAAAGGCCAAGGTCTAGCTAGATTAATGGCTGAATCCAATTTTGAAGTTCTTGATATAAATATGATAAATGCTTTAGATGAACAAGAGGAATTGTCAACTCCCATTGTTGAAGATCATTTTATGAATTCCTCTTGGTATTGTTATATTCTATATGTTTTGCTTAATTTGAATACACCTCCTGGTTTATCAAAAACAAAGGCAAGATTTTTAAAGTTAAAAGTTGTAAACTGCTGAATTATAGATAAATGTCTTTATTAGAAAAATGCAAGTGGAATATTGCTTAAATTTTTGCCTGAGAATGATGCAGAGAAGGTTAAGCATGAGTTCCACGAAGGAGAATGTGGAGGCCACCTCTACTGAAAAAAAATAGCCAACAAAATCCTTAGAGCTAGTTACTATTGGCCCACCCTCTTTCTAGACGTTCATACGATGATAATTGCCTGTCATAAATGCCAACTTTTTGAAGGCAAAAGAAAGTTTCTGCCCTTACCTCTGCATCCAATCACTGTTGAAGCCCCTTTTCAACAGTGGGGTTTAGACTTCAAAGGAGAAATCCATCCACCTTCATCTACCCAACATAGATGGATTCTCACTGCAACATACTACTTTACCAAATGGATAGAAGCCATCCCTTCTAGGCAAGCCAATGACTCTGTCATCATAAAATTTATTGAGACTCACATCCTCTCTAGAATTGGTTGTCCTAGGAAGATCATCCCTGATAATGTTGTAGCATTTGGATCCAAGAAGATGATTGAATTCTGTCACAAATATCAGATAACATTGGGTCATTCTACTGCTTATTACCCTCAAGGTAATGGGCTAGCAGAATCCTCAAACAAGAGTTTGGTGAACATAATCAAGAAGTTACTGGAGGACAAAAGGAAGTCTTGGCACACAAAGCTAGTACATGCACTTTGGGCTGATGGATTAACACTTAAGAAATCTATTGGAATGTCACCCTACCAGCTTGTGTATGGTACTGATGCAATTTTTCCAACCAACCGTGGTGTGCCAGTTATGAATTTTATTCAAGAGGTGCACTCTGAAGTCAATGACATGATCAGAAGGATAAATCAGACCATACATCTTCAACAAACCAGAGAGGAGGTTTACAACAGAGCATTACAAAAGCAAGAGAGCATCAAGAAGATTTTTGATAGAAGAACAAAGGCCAGCAATTTCAATGCTGGGGACAAAGTGTTAAAGTGGGATTCAAGGAAAGAAGACAACGGCAAGCATCGGAAATTTGATAACTTATAGCTTGGCCCTTATCTCATTCATTCTTCTGTTGGTAACAATGCCTATTTCTTGCAAGAATTGAATGGAGTTGAACTTTTTGGGGGTCCTGTCAATGGCAGGATGCTCAAACATTACTTCTCTTGATCCTATCATGTTTTGAGCCTTTTTATCTTTTTTCCCATTATAAATATTTCATCCTTCATTACATTCAAAGTTAGAAAAATCAAAAATACAAAAACAATAGAAAGAGAAAAGAGGGTGGACTGTAAAAACAATAAAGGTACAGCCCCATACCAAAAAAGAGAATCAAAATCTGAAAGTGTGCAAGCTCAAATGCCACTCCTAAGAAACACACTCCTAGTTATTCATACAGCCTAATCGTGACTAATTAGTTTTAAATTGACTATTGATAGGTTAGTGAATTCGATTTTCCAAACAGCTTAATCTTGGATTATTAGTTAGGTAGATTAGGATAGAAAAATAAAGGTTCAAACAAGCTCAAAATCTGAACCTCAATTTTCAAAAGAAGAATGACTCTAATCTGTTTTAAAATTTTTGAGTCAAAAAATAGAAGCAAACTAGTTCTGATATGCACAAAATTTGAACCAGATAACAAAGGAAAAATAGCTCAAATAAACTCAAAAACAGAGCTGAAGAAAAAAGAAGGTTGTGCTTAGAACTTTCAGATCTTAAGCCTTCAACGTTTTGATATAATTTTCTGCAAAAATAATATCTATGTGTAGCTTGTTTTTATGCCATAGATCAGCAACAGGTGAGACTCTTCAATCCTGACTTGTATGCTTTTAAATTTATGTTTTAGAAATTAGTGAAAAAAAATCTGTTAGACTGTTTAATCCTAACAGATAGTAGTTAAGTAGAGAAGCTTATGGACTCAATTGTTTAATATGAGTTCATGGAGAAATAAGAAGTAGACTTGGATTAGTTTTTTGCTTTCAAAAGAATAAAATGTTTGTAAAAGAGTTTGCCAATCCAAGTACACTCTGAAAGAAGAAAAAATGTTAGATCAGTAGGATTGGGTAGGTAGGAATCTTGTGTTGACGAAGTCCATTGTTTTTTCATGGCTTGTAACATTTTCAGAGCAAAATAAGATCATCCAAGTGAAGAAAATTGTATCCCAATGGATAAGGCACTGATCATCCTTCCAGAGAATAAAAGTCTGAAGTTCTTGATGCCTTCAAGAAGGCATCATCCCCATGTGGAGCCACTGTTAGCCACCTATAAAATTTATCATATCAAATGGTGGCTAAATAATTTTTGAAGACTTCAAGAAACAAGTTTTGTTGTAAAAATTGTTAGTTCTTGAAGTCTTGTGAAGATATCTTATCATTTGATTGATATTCACTACTGTTTCCCTCTTAAACTCTGAAAAATCTGATGTTTTCCCTGAAGAAAAAGACTGCTGCAAAAAACCCCATTTTTCCCTCATTTTACCCCTCCTTTCACTCAAGATTAACTTCCATTTTATCCCCTTTTTTCCCATAAAATTCCTCTATTTTCCCTTATTTCCCAGTTTCCCTTCATAAATCCCCTTTTATAAGGTTTAAAACTCCTTTTTAAACCTTACCGAAATCTTCAAAATCCTTTGAAAATCCATAAAAACCCACTTTTTACATTATAGGCTTTAGCCCCCTTCGACTAAGCCCCCTAACCACTTCCCCACCATATACCCATGCCTGGGACCAAGAGTTTAAGTCCCAAGCACTTATCGCATCGGAACTTCCGACGAAGCACATTTTTTTTGTGATTCAAAAACCCCCGATGCAATTGGCCCCTCTTTTATAACCCCCGATCCCTTGTTTTCTTCACATAACCATGAGCCCCGCAATCGGGTGCTAAAATCCATAAATAAACCCTCCCTGATGCATTTTATCCTTTGTATTTTTTAAAAAGTCTGATTTTCTTATGTTTCAAAGGGTTCTGTCGGTTCAATGTTTTAAATGAAGAGGACCGTTGATCTAAAACCAATCAACAATCAATAAAATTGAGCATCGGAGATTTTCATCGAGCGCATTTGAAAGGCCCTATCTTTACTTCCGATGTTGATTGGCTCCTTTGTATATAAGCCCTGAGCCTTTTCTTTCTTTATGAAACCCAAGAGCCCGCAATCGAGTGCTTAAACGTATAAACAAAACCCTTCTCGATCTGATTTTTCCTTTGTATTTAATAAAAATCCGTTTTTTTCATATTATAAAGGGACTCGACAGTGCATTGGTTAGCAAAGATTCCAACCATTGATTCGAAAACAATCAACAGCCTTCGGAATATCGCATCGAATATTTCTATTGGGTGCGTTGTAATATTTTATTCCCCCTTCCCGATTGGCAATCTCCTGATGAATTATTTGTCGTTGATCTCCCCTCCCAGATCTAGATCCGACGGCCCTTATCGCTCCTTCCCAAAGCCCATTTCCCCGCTTGTGAACTCCTCTGATTCATTCTCCATCATCGATCTGATCCTCAGATTGACGGCCCACATTCAATCACATCGGCGCTGCTTACCCCTTGCATCCTCCAATCGCAAATCTCCGATTGCATCTGGATCGTCTATTGCATAAGATCCGATGATCCAGATTATTTCTCAAACCTTTGTTAAAATCATCAAACCCCCTGTATAATTTTTTTTCGGCCAATCTTCGCCGTTGATCTCAGCAGATCAACGGCCCACACTGACCCTTTCTCCGCCTCATATTTTATTATATTAACCAGAGATTAAATCTCCATCGTTGATCTGTTTCAATCCAACGGTCCATAACAAACGCGATAGGCCCAACTTCTTTGGGTCTTACCCATCCCAGATTTGATCTCCGCCTCATTTCTTGATCTAACGGTCTTGATTAAAACTGCCCCACCTCTTTCTGTCCGCGCATCTATCCTTTATCGCGCTCTCTCCACGACCATCAAATCTAAGACCCCTGCTCTGAGGGTTGAGGCACATTTTCATGTAAATTCATGCCCGAAGGTTAACGATTTTAAATCACGCGATATAGGTAGTTTTGAAATGCCACATCTCAGGCTCTAACGCATATCGCGTTTGAAAAGGTAAAACCACCTATCTGCCTTTTTGCTGCGCAAAACCTGTGGTTTCTTCGTCCAAAACCGCATTCCCCATTTTCATTACATTTCATCACGTTCGTTCTCCACCGTTGATCTCTGCAAATCAACGGTCCCAGTTTAATCCATCCATTACCTTATTGCCCTCCACCCTCCTCCAAGGGACTTCATAGATCATTCTCCACCGTTGATCTCTTAGGCCGATCTCATCCAACGGCCCAGAATCATTTCGGAAACCCTGAATTTCCTTTTAACCTATTTTCTCCGCCAAAGGGATTTTCAGCATTTTTCCTTTGTATTTCTTCCATTTCACGATAAAGCGGCCCTTCTACATTATATTTCCCCGGTTACTCTTGACCATTGATCTTTGCAATATCGACGGATCTGACTTAATTACTCCACCGTTCCATAAACCTCCTCCCTTTTGACCCTTGCAAAGTAATCCTTGCCATTCGAGGCTCTCATCCAACGACTGCCCTCTAAACCTAAGCCTCCAAAGCAGTTAAACCAAAAATACACAGGATTTTCTAATTTTTCTTGTATTGTGCAGGTTTCAATGGTTTTTTCCATTGTGTTAAAATAAAACAAAGGTCGGGGGTGACGACCCTCCGGGCCTTTATTGATTTAAGGGATTGTTCCACGGGGTTTTCCATCAGCGTTTGCCAGTGCCTCATGAATGTTGGAAACATTATAAAAACCCCTGTAAACATCTGCACATCAACAAGACACAGCAAAATTTAATCAAGTAAAGAGTATCAATGTGAAAGGACCCAGTCAAACATGAGATAAAGAATTAAAGATGGTTTACACAGTTTGGGTGGATTACGGCTAAAATCGACAATCAAAAGTCTAATCCACTCAATTAAACATAGTTCAAAGAACAGAAGACAAGATTTAGGCTTAATTATGCCTAACACACAAATCAGAAGCAAATTAATCCTATTTTAGGTCGAAACAAAAATATCTACCAGACCGAGAAAGCCTCCACTGCCACATCAGAGGCTAATTGAATCCTCTCAGCTACCCAATGCCACCTGCAGCCTCAAAGCATTCAAAAGAGGCCGAGTTATTACCAGAACAGAAGATATTAGCATAAGGATAGCTGAACAGTTATTCCAAGCCAAAGAGACTTATTGCAAAATATACGCATAGTTACTACAAAGAGGTCACAGAGCCTTAAAGTCAACAAAAGCTTCCCAGCAAGCTTAATACTTAATGTAAAACAATTAATACAGAGGAAATATCTGTAATCTTCTCTATTGAGCCCCTCAAAGGCCGAGAAGCATTAAACTGTATTAATTGAGTCTGTAGATCTTTTCTCTTATCCCACCTCCTCATTTTCCTATAAAATCTTCTCGAGGAGCTCATTGTAAAGGGTTGGTTGCAGAACTTTGATATATACTTGTGCTCGAAATTTTCTACGTGTAAATAGTGTTCAGAGGCTCTTGAAGCTCTGTTTGTAAACAAATAAGTTAGGCTAAGAAGAGAAGATGATTGCTGAACTGAAACATTGGACTTGAAGAATGTAACTGGATTGACATCAATATACAAGTTGATTCTTGGGATCCTGGTCTATATCACTGGTGAAGTGCTTCTTTCTGTGTTATTGTTTTCCTTTCATGTATGCCATTTTGTCCATTTATTCTCTGATAAAGAACAGCAAGCATAGAGTTAGGATTTACTATTTACAGTACCCTTCTCTGACTGATAAGCTTTATCTCAATGTTTTCCTCCAAATTGTGTATTTAAGAATGATTCAATATGGTCCAAGAAGTTGGGAATGCTAGCGTTCCCTCGTCCTACTGTCTAAACTAAACATTGTTCTTGAATGTTATTTTCATTATATGCTCAGTAAAGATAGACTATAAAAGTGATGGTTTGCCCTGTTTTCTAGCTTCTTTCTCCAAAGGTAGTTCTGAAAGTTTTCCTAAGAGTATGCTGAAAGCAGTTTAGATTTAAAAGTATCTTATCTGATCTTAGGCTGCACTTTTTTTTTCTTATCTGTTTTCATCCCTTATGAAATTAATTATGCGGATTACTGGATTGTTTGTCTGTTTTAATACGAACTTGTCCAAATAATTCTATGGTTAGCCCTGTCCTTTGGTTGGTTTTAAACATTTACTTAAAAGGCTTTTCTTGTTTGGACAGATTGATTAATCCTAGTTGAAATTATTGTCTGTTTCCACCCCTTCAACACTTTTATTGTCCCATTTCATCATTTAATCTCAAATATCTTGTGATATAGATGACTTGCCCCTTGGACCACTCTTGAAATTTTTGCACATTTTAACCCTTTTATGACTCCACAGCCCAATGGACTAAAAACCAGCGTTATATCTATCCTATCAGCCAAAGCTTGTTCTGATTGCTTACAACTTCACATCTTTGAAACTCTTTCATTTTAGGACTTTCACGCAACTAATAATCATGCTCAACCATCCAAAACAAATAAAACCCCTTGCTCTTAATAACTATCCTAATATCACACATAAAAGCCTTAAAGATAAATCAATCTTTGCACTTATATAGAGATCCCTCTCTGGATTCAAGAGGGCTAGATCCTAGAATCCTAAAATGGTTCAAGTGTTGTCTCTACATTTTGTATCTTCCAATCTTGCAAATTACAGATTCCTAACATTTCTGGCGACTCCATTAGGGATCTTCTGAGTAAAATCCTTAAAATAAAACACTCAGTGTTCAATGCAGTACAAGCAACCTACTTCAAGCACTACCGAGCAAATGGTAATCATAATGGAACTTATTTGAATCAATGACAAACTAAGGAAACCTTAAGATTCACATAAAAAGCTTATAAAACCTTGAAGGATCAGTTATCTTAGCCATAAGAGTAGACTGTCTTTGTCTCATCATTGTAGCTAAGTGTTGAAACAGATTTAGGACACTCTTAGAACCCATAGGATTGAAATAAACTCAGAAAAACCCAAAAATATTTCAGATTGGTATTCAAATAAACATGGTGGTGTACCATAAAACCTTTTACCTCCAAAAGAGCTAAAAATTTCCACCTGGCGACTCCACAATCCTAAACAGACCTTAAGACTCCACTGGGAAGACCCATTATCATCATAACATCATTAAACTCAGTTAGAGGACTTTAGGATTAAAGTTTTCTTATTTCAAAGATCAGTTAGCCTCTTAAAGATTGTCATATTTGGTTAAACTTTTCTTGTTCAGTTGGGTCTGAAAAACATAGCATAGTGGCTCCTAGAAAGATTCATACTAGGGCCTATCATGACCCAAACCCTCCTGAGATAGTTGATAACCCTAAAAGAATCCTTAGGAAGTCTCCTGAGAATAAATTTTCAGCTATTTTCAAATCACCCTTTAGAGCTAATTCTGTTCCAGAAAACCTTACAACTGTACAACAATCACAATTTGACTTAAGATATCCATTTAGAACTAGGTCACTTGATGATATAATTCAGATAGACTTTGAATCTCCACTTTCATCCCAAGACAGAAGAGAACATCCTAGTAGCAGAGAAACTACACCACCTAATTTACATTTCCTTCATAATTATGGTTTCTCTCATCCTAGATCTGCTTTACAAAGTCTTGCTAGTCCATCCACCTCTGTTATCCATACATCCACTGTCCAAACTACACCATTCCATCAACCTCCTCCACTTGTAAATCCCCCATTTTTTCCACAACCTCCTACCATGGCAACATGGTATGCTCCCTTAGTCCTTCCTTTACCTTTAGTCAATCTTCCACAAGACTATCAGTCCAAGATACCATTGTATGATGCCAGTAATGCTACTACTACTTCACAACATGTGGATAAGATGAATGACTACTTTGACAGAAATGAAATTGATGATGACACTGTCAAACTTATATTATTTGCTCAGAGTTTAGGGGGAGAAGTAAGAAAATGGTCCAAAGGCTTAACCCCTCACAGTATTAATGATCTCCAAGCCTTTCATCAGATATTCCTAAACAAATGGGAAGTAAGGAAAAACCATCTTCAAATACTTTCTGATTACAAGAATCTCCACAGAAACACTAGGGAAAGTGTAAAATCTTATTGCACTAGGTTTAACAGTGTTTATAATGCCCTTCCCCCAAATTTAAAACCTCCACAAGGCTCAGTTTTAAACAATTTTCCTGAAGGATTTGATCCTAAAATGGCCTATCAGCTGAGAGAGAGAGATCCTTTAACTCTTGAGGATATGCAAAAAGGAGCTCTTTCTATGGAAGTAAATCTAATGGAGAAAAGAGCGAGAATGAAAAATGAGAATAAAGTGTCCTTTAGAGAAGAATCCACACCTTCCACGTCTAGCTCAAATATGGAAAGAATGATGGAAGAGATGATGAAAAAGATGAGCATACTTGAGAGAACACAAGCAATTCAAAACCAAACATCTCCTCAAAACAGAAATCAAAACCAAAATCAGAATTTTAGGAGAAACCAACCTCAAAACAGACCAAGGGAAGATGATCAACAGATCACTCCTCCTTTTCATCAAAACTATGTAAGTGAGGTTGAGGAAACAATAGAACAGACAGAGGAAGATGATATAAACATGTTGGGAGTAGATAATGATGACTTTGAAGTTCATTACAATAGGAAACAAGGTCTGTATACACCCTATGATGACAAGAGAGCAGAAGATGAATTTTATTATCAGGAAATGGAAAATGTCATCATAGAAACCACAAAGGAATATGACCTTAGAAGTAAGAAGAATCTGGAAACCCCCAACAACAAAACCTCTGAAAAATATTCACAAAACAGCAGTGTAAATAAACCCAAAATTATAAAACAGAAGGACAAAACAGTAGCTGGAAATTATGATAAAGGTAAAGAGAAAAGCACTCAAAACAATGAAAAATAGAGTGCAGACCTTAGTAGCACTATTACCTCAGCTAGTGCTCCTGTTAAAACGATTCTAACCAATGTAAATAGAGGAAACCAACAAACTGATTTTGCTGATAGGGTGGTTGTTAATAAGGCTGAAACAAGTACTTCAAAGAATCAGATGCCTTTTAGTTTGGAGCATGAAATTGCGAGAATAAAGATTTATGTTCCTCTCACTGAATAAGCTGCCCAAAATGTATATAGATCCCAAGTTTTGAAGGCTTTAAACATAGAAGATAATAATGACACTGTCAATCTTAACGATGACCAACCAGAGCTCATATTTGGTCCTAAGATTGAGGGTAGATATCAAGAGGGACTAGTTCCTCCTTTTTATGTTAGTTTAAATGTTCATGACAAGATTTTACATAACGTTATGCATGATTTATGGGCCTCTCATAATTTAATGCCCAAAGCTGTAATGGAGAGCCTAGGCCTTGAAATCACCCGACCTTACAAAGATCTTTACTCCTTTGCCTCAAGCAGAGTGAAATGCTTAGGATTAATGAAATACCTCTGTGTAAACTTAGCACAAATTCCAGCCAAGTGTTTAGTCATGGATATTTTTGTGGCTGATGTACCCCCAAAGTATGGTATGATGTTATCTAGATCTTTGGGAGCTAAGTTACAAGGAAAAATGCATATGGACATGACATATGCGACCATCCATGTTTTCAATCAAACTAGAAGACTTTACAGGGAGTCTCATATGCAGTACATGGTTACTAGCCAAAACTAGAGCCTGTATAAACTGAAGTTGAAGAGTGTAATATAGGCAGTGAACTAAAACCGAAAATGATCAAACTGTATAAGACTTTACCAACTCGCATTAAACTCAAATACATAGAGTTGTTTAAATAATTTTCTGATGTTTTTGCGTGGAGTTATGAGGATCTGAAATCCTATGACACTGAAATAATTCAGCACAAGATACCTCTCAAGGAAAACCAAAAGCCATTTAAACAAAAACTACGCTAAATAAACCATGTTCAGTTACCTTTGGTTGAGAAGGAAATGAAGAAAATGTATGAAGCTGGTATTATTGTCCCTATTAGATATTCTGAGTGGGTGTCTAATCTGGTGTCATTCAGGAAGAAAACAGGAGAGATTAGGCTTTGTATTGACTTTAGATACTTAAACAAAGCCTCATTGAAGGACAAGTACCCTTTACCCAAGATGGATCATATTTTTCAAAGGGTATTTGGTTCTAAAAAAATTTCTTTGCTAGATGGCTACTCAGGATACAATCAGATTTTAATTCATCCTGATGATCAATTAAAGATAGCTTTTACTACACCTTGGGGCACTTTCATGTATGTGAAAATTCCCTTTGGTCTAATGAATGCTGGTGCTACTTTTCAGAGAGCCATGGACATTATTCTCGGAAGAATTGGGCTACTTCATCATTATTTACCTTGATGATGTCACTGTTTTCTCAAAGACAGATGAAGAGCACTTAGAACACTTGAGAAAAGTATTCGAGAAACGCAGAAAGTTTGGGATATCTTTAAATCCTAAGAAAACATTGTTCGATTTCCAAGAAGGTAAACTTCTTGGGCACATCATTTCAGAAGAGGGAATTAAGATAGACCCAAAGAGGATTGAAGCCATATTGCAAATCTCTCATCCTCGAAACATCAAGGAACTTCAATCTTTCATTGGAAAGATTAATTTCTTGAGAAGGTTCATACCCAACTTGGCTGAGCTCCTTAGAAACATTACAAACATGCTCAAAAAGGAACAAGGAATTAGATGGACCTTGGAAGCAAAGAAGTCTTTTGAGCTGGTAAAACAAGCATTAACCAAAACACCAGTTCTAATAAGTCCTGATTTTTCAAAAGATTTTATATTTTTTCATTCGAATCAGAACATACAATAGTTGTCCTATTGAAAAAAAATCCACAGGGACAATAGCATCCTATTGAATTCTTTAGCAAGGCATTGATATATGCTCCTCTGAAGTACAAAATTATGGAGAAACAAGCTTTTGCTTTGGTCAAAGCTTTAAAAGACTTCAGAGTTTACATTTTTCACTCCCACATCATTGCCTTTGTCCCAAATTCAGTTGTGAAAGACATTCTAACATAGGACCCAGATGGTAAGAGAGGTAAGTGGATAATTGTAATACTCGAATATTATTTATAGATCAAGCCCACTAAACTCATTAAAGGCCAAGGTCTAGCTAGATTAATGGATGAATCCAATTTTGAAGTTCTTGATATAAATATGATAAATGCTTTAGATGAACAAGAGGAATTGTCAACTCCCATTGTTGAAGATCATTTTATGAATTCCTCTTGGTATGTTTATATTCTATATGTTTTGCTTAATTTGAATACACCTCCTGGTTTATCAAAAACAAAGGCAAGGTTTTTAAAGTTAAAAGTTGTAAACTACTGCATTATAGATAAATGTCTTTATTGGAAAAATGCAACTAGAATATTTCTTAAATGTTTGCCTGAGAATGATGCAGAGAAGGCTAAGCACGATTTCTATGAAGGAGAATGTGGAGGCCACCTCTACTGGAAAACAATAGCCAAAATAATCCTTAGAGCTAGTTACTATTGGCCCACCCACTTTCTAGATGTTCATAAGATGATAATTGCCTGTCATAAATGCCAACTTTTTGAAGGCAAAAGAAATTTGCTTCCCTTACCTCTACGTCCAATCACTGTTGAAGCCCCTTTTCAACAGTGGGTTTTAGACTTCATAGGAGAAATTCATCCACCTTCATTTGCCCAACATAGATGGATTCTCACTGCAACAGACTACTTTACCAAATGAATAGAATCCATCCCTTCTAGGCAAGCCAATGACTCTGTCATCATAAAATTTATTGAGACTCACATCCTCTCTAGAATTGGTTGTCCTAGGAAGATCATCCCTGATAATGCTGCAGCATTTGGATCCAAGAATATGGTTGAATTCTTTCACAAATATCAGATAGCACTGGATCATTCTACTGCTTATTACCCTCAAGGTAATGGGCTAGCAGAATCCTCAAACAAGAGTTTGGTGAACATAATCAAGAAGTTGTTGGAGGACAACAAGAAGTATTGGCACACAAAGCTAGTACATGCACTTCGGGCTGACAGATTAACACTTAAGAAATCTATTGGAATGTCACCCTACCAGCTTGTGTATGGTACTGATGCAATTTTTCCAACCAGCCTTGGTGTGCCAGTTATGAAGTTTATTCAAGAGGTGCAGTCTTAAGACAATGACATGATCAGAAGGATAAATCATACTATACATCTTCAGCAAACTAGAGAGGAGGTTTACAACAAAGCATTACAAAAGCAAGAGAGCATCAAGAAGATTTTTGATAGAAGAACAAAGGCCAGCAATTTCAATGTTGGGGACAAAGTGTTAAAGTGGGATTCAAGGAAAGAAGACAAGGGCAAGCATGGGAAATTTGATAACTTATGGCTTGGCCCTTATCTCATTCATTCTTCTGCTGGTAACAATGCCTATTTCTTGTAGGAATTGAATGGAGCTGAAATTTTTGGGGGTCTTGTCAATGGCAGGATACTCAAACATTACTTCTCTTGATCCTATCATGTTTTGAGCCTTTTTATCTTTTTTCCCATTATAAATATTTCATCCATCATTGCATTCAAAGTTAGAAAAATCAAAAATACAAAAACAATGGAAAGAGAAAAGAGGGCAGATTGTAAAAACAATAAAGGTACAGCCACATACCAAAAAAGAGAATCAAAATATGAAAGTGTGCAAGCTACAATGCCACTCCTAAGAAACACACTCCTAGTTAGTCATACAACCTAATCGTGACTAATTAGTTTTAAATTGACTGTTGATAGGTTAGTGAATTCGATTTTCCAAACAGCTTAATCTTGGCTTATCAGTTAGGTAGATTAGGATAGAAAAATAAAGGTTCAAACAAGCTCAAAATCCGAACCTCAGTTTTCAAAAGAAGAATGACTCTAATCTGTTTTAAAAATTCTAAGTCGAAAAATAGAAGCAAACTGGTTCTGATATGCACAAAATTTGAACCAAATAACAAAGGAAAAACAGCTCAAATAAACTCAAAAACAGAGCTGAAGAAAAAAGAAGGTCGTGCTTAGAACTTTCAGATCTTAAGCCTTCAACGTTTTGATATAATTTTCTGCAAAAATAATATCTATGTGTAGCTTGTTTTTATGCCATAGATCAGCAACAAGTGAGACTCTTCAATCCTGACTTGTATGCTTTTAAATTTATGTTTTAGAAATTAGTGAAAAAAAAATTGTTAGACTGTTTAATCCTAACAGATAGTAGTTAAGTAAAGAAGCTTATGGACTCAATTGTTTAATCTGAGTTCATGGAGAAATAAGAAGTGGACTTATATTAGTTTTTTTCTTTCAAAAGAATAAAATGTTTGTAAAAGATTTTTCCAATCCAAGTGCACTCTGAAAGAAGAAAAAATGTTAGATCAGTAGGATTGGGTAGGTAGAAAGCTTGTGTTGATGAAGTTCCATTGTTTTTTCATGGCTGCTAAGATTTTCAGAGCAAAAGAAGATCATCCAAGTGAAGAAAGTTGTAGCCCAATGGATAATGTACTGATCAGCGTTCTAGAGAATAAAAGTATGAAGTTCTTGATGCCTTCAAGAAGGCATCATCCCCATTTGGAGCCACTTTTAGCCACCTATAAAATTTGGCATATCAAATGGTGGCTAAATCATTTTTGAAGCCTTCAAGAAACAAGTTTTATTGTAAAAATTGTTGGTTCTTGAAGTCTTCTGAAGATATCTTATCCTTTGATTGATCTTCACTATTGTTTCCCTCTTAAACTCTAAAAAATCTATTGTTTTCCCTGAAGAAAAAGACTGCTGCAAAAAACCCCAATTTTCCCTCATTTTACCCCTCCTTTCACTCAAGATTAACTTTCATTTTATCCCCTTTTTTCCCATAAATTTCCTCTATTTTCCCTTATTTCCCAGTTTTGCTTAATAAATCCCCTTTTATAAGGTTTAAAACTCCTTTTTAAACCTTACCGAAACCTTCAAAATCCTTTGAAAATCCTTTGAAAATCCATTGAAAATCCATAAAAAAGCCACTTTTTACATTATAGGCTTTCACCCCCTTCGGCTAAGCCCCCTAACCACTTCCCCTCCATATACCCACGCCCGGGACCAAGAGTATAAGTCCCAAGTGCTTATCGCATCGGAACTTCCAACGAAGCGCATTTCTTTTGTGATTCAAAAACCCCCGATGTGATTGGCCCCTCTTTTATAACCCCTGATCCCTTGTTTTCTTCGCATAACCATGAGCCCCGCAATCGGGCGCTAAACTCCATAAATAAACCCTCCCCGATGCATTTTATCCTTTGTATTTTGTAAAAAGTCCGATTTTCTTATGTTTCAAAGGGTTCCGCCGGTTCAATGTTTTAAATGAAGAGGACCATTGATCTAAAACGAATCAACGATCAATAAAATCGCGCATCAGATATTTTCATCGGGTGCATTTGAAAGGCCCTATATTTTCTTCTGATGCCGATTGGCTCCTTTGTATATAAGCCCCGAGCCTTTGCTTTCTTTATAAAACCCAAGAGCCCACAATCGGGCACTTAAACATATAAATAAAACCCTTCCCAATCTGATTTTTCCTTTGTATTTAATAAAAATCTACTTTTTTCATATTATAAAGGGACCCGAAGGTGCATTGGTTAGAGCGGATTCCAACCGTTGATTTGAAACCAATCAATGGCCTTCAGAATCTCGCATCAGAGATTTCCATTGGGTGTGTTGTAATATTTTATTCCCCCTTCCTAATTGGCAATCTCCCAATAATTTCTTGGCCGTTGATCTCCCCCGCCAGATCCAGATCCGACGGCCCTTATCGCTCCTTCTCAAAGCCCATTTCCCCACTTGTGAACGTTCAATCGCATCGGCACCACTTACCCCTTGCCTCCTCCGATCGCAAATATCTGATTGCATCTGGACCGTCCATTGCATAAGATCTGATAGTCCATATCATTTCTCCAACCTTTGTTAAAATCATCAAACCCCCTGTATAATGTTTTTTCGGCCGATCTACGCTATTGATCTCTGCATATCAACGGCCCACACTGACCCTTTCTCCACCTTATATTTTATTATATTAACCCGATATTAAATCTCCACCATTGATCTGTTTCAATCCAACGATCCATAACAAACGCGATAGGCCCAACTTCTTTGGGTCCTACCCGTCCCAAATTTGATCTTCGTCGTTCATTTCTTGATCTAACGGTCTTGATTAAAACCACCCCACCTCTTTCCGTCCGCGCATCTATCCTTTATCGCACTCTCTCCACGACCTTCAGATCTAAGACCCCTAATCTGACGGTTGACGCGCATTTTCACGTAAATTCATGCCCGAAGGTTAACGATTTTAAATCACGTGATATAGGCAGTTTTGAAATGCCACGTGTCAGGCTCTAATGCATATCGCGTTCGAAAAGGTAAAACCACCTATCCACCTTTTTGCTGCGCAAAACCCGTGGTTTCTTCATCCAAAACCGCTTTCCCCATTTTCATTACATTTCATCCCGTTCGTTCTCCACCATTGATCTCTGCAGATCAACAGTCCCAGTTTAATACAGCCATTACCTTATTTCCCCCCACCCTCTGTTGAGATTGCAACAAGATGATGAGCTTAGTGGAAAGGAGTCGCCTTCACTAAGTGGGCCTGCAGGCTATTTTTGGCGCAAAGTCTATTTTTAGACATGTGGATCATGATTCTATGAGTTGCAGGATGCTATTTGTGGAGGGTTGGTCAAGTTGGAAAAATAGATGGACTTCTATTTTTAGACATACTAGGCGGAATCTATTTTTAGATTGCCAGTCTAAAAATAGATATGTCAAATATTATTAGCTCTTAATAATATTTAGACTGTAAACATTATCTTATTCTCTTGGAGCACTTCATTTTGATGCCTAGAAGTGGCACATGCAGCTTACAGAAGGAATTACACAATTCTTGGGGTTTAGTGGAGCTATTGCATGAAGACTTCAGTTAGAACTCATGTGACAGAGTTTGGTGGAGTTGATTGAGGAAGTTAGTGGAGTTGTATTCAATTTAACTAATCTAAACATAGTTGAGCTATTTGTATTCAGTTTAACTAATTGACACAATTAGTGAGAGTGGTGTGAATTAATTATTAATTAATTCACTAATTATATACTCGTTAATCAACTAAAGAATACATCAGTTAACTTCAGTGCATGGACAGTTTCAGTGGAGACCAGTGCAGAGATAGGTGAAAGAGCAGGTTAACTATCAGTTGTGACTATACTGTTGCTATTTGCTAAGGGTTGGAGCATGAGCTTTGCTAGATCTAGCTTGATAGTGTGTAGAATATGAGGGTGTGCATGAGAGCTTGTGAAGAGCTTTTGTACTATGATTGTTACATGATCTCCATGACATATAATATACAGATAGTTGGGGTTTTCAGCTTTAAGCTTTCCCATTAAATACTGTGTTCATATGTGTGATTGTTTGTGGTTTTAATGTATGCATGCAATTGATTTTATTTCCACATGTGATGATCAATGGTAGAAGAGATTCTGTATTATGCATGAAGCTAAAATAGTGGGTGATCAGGAGAATCTCGGTGAATAATATCTCAGTTATTCAAATTTCTACATGGTATCAGAGCGATATTGATCATTGGAGAAATTGCAAAACATTGAAGCGGTTGAGTTTTGTGCTGGTGGAATTCGAATTTGCAGCAGTGTTTTCTTGGTGTCGAAGTTGAGATGTCTTTCAGCGGATTGCGATTGGAGTATGCCCTTGAGGGCAGCTCGAATTATATTGCATGGAAGGACAGGATGGAGGCGGTGCTGGATGACAATGGGTTGAAGGAGTTCATAGATCTTTTGAAGTCACAAGCCTACTTCTCGATGTTGTCGTACTTCGACGCAAAATAAGACGGCAAAGTGTCGAAGAATGATTACGATGTTGGAGGTGTGAAGGATCACATAGTGTCGACCTTCATGGTAAGGCTTCTCCATTCTTGATGTGGAAAGCCTTGACGGGAATTATTCCAAAGCAAGAGCGATCAGAGGAAGTTGGCACTCAAGGACAAACTTAGAAACATAAAGATGGAGAAAGGCGATAGTATGCCCAAGTACCTCACGAAGTTCATCCAATGCAGGGATGAGCTGGGAAGTGTGGGGGTTACTGTTGATGACGAGGACTTGGTGAGCTTGGCTCTCCTTGGGCTTCCGAAGAGTTGGAATTCCTATCAGGACTCTGTCAATGGTTGGGAGAAATTGCCAAGATCGGAGCGACTTTGGTCGGATCTTGTGCAAGAGGAGATAAGGCGAAGTACCAGGGACGGATCTTCATCAAAAAAAATTGATGAAGAGAATTGCGCTTTGGTTGCCAAAGCAAAGAAGGGGAAGAGCAAGAAAGCTTCTCAATCTGGTGCAAAAGGCAAGAAGCAGGACATGTCCAAGGTGAAGTGCTTTCACTGTCACCAACACAGACATTATGCCACAAATTGTCCGCAGAAGAAGAAAAATAAGCAGGCTGCTGGAACTGTAGCTGGAGAGGCCTTAGCCTCACAGTTTGAGCTGGATTTTTCACTGATCGCATGCTTGGTTTCAAGTATGATGGGATCAGTGTGGTTTCTAGACAGTGGTGCGTCTTTTCACATGACAGGAGATCGAGACTTGTTTACTGATCTGTATGAGAAAGATCTTGGAGTGCACATCAAATTGGGCGATGATGGTAGATACAGTGCGACCAGTATCGGTACCATTTCCTTTGAGAGGGAGTCTGGTAAACCCTTCGTATTGAAGGAAGTAATGCATGTTCCAGGATTGAAGAAGAATCGTATCTCTGTGGCGATGTTAGAAGACAAGGGATATGATGTTGTCTTTAGCGAAGGAAAGGCTTTCCTGCGTAGTAAGGCAACTGGTGAGACCTAGAGGATAGGGGTTCGAGTTAAGAACCTTTATCAATTGCAGGTAGATGGCTGCGCAGCAATGGTAGGCAAAGCAGAAGGAGTGGTGAGCCGGGATGATGGCGAGTTGTGGCACCAGAGATTAGGCCACCTTCACCATGGAGCTTTGAAGATACCGCAACAGATTTCTACTGGGCTTCCTAAGGGTACTCTTGCGCAGTCAGATCAGTGCAAGGGATGTACCTTGGGAAAATTTGTGAAAGCCACCTTTCACGAGAAGGATAGTTGCACCACGACGATCCTTGAGAGAATTCACATAGACGTGTGTGGACCTTTCTCAGTAGCTTCGACAGCAAAGCACAAGTACTATGTGATCTTTGTTGATGATTTTTCTCAGAAGTGCTGGATCTTCTTCATGCAGAAGAGGAGCGAGACATACTGAAAGTTCTGTGAGTTCAAGGCGCTGGTTGAGAAGGAATCGGAAGTTGCAGAAGGCTCTATGTATTTAAAATGGCCTCTCAAAGTGTCGCCAATCATCGGGAGAGGGCGGAGCGCACTACAAAAGCCAAGCGACTGGCCTGGCTCAAGATGCGTAGAAGGTTGTAGGAGCACCCACATCACAACAGACAAGAGACAACACCGATCGTATACTGGATACATGGCTCTTATGAGCAAGTGTATCGTGATGGAGCCATCCTCTTTCGAGGAAGCTATGGAGGACCCCGCATGGGTAGATGCCATGGTGGAAGAGTATGATCCGATTGTCAGAAACAGTGCATGGGAGATTGTCCCGAGGCTGGAAGGGAAATCAGTGGTGGGTTCGAGATGGATCTACAAAGTGAAGCAAGTAGCTGACGAGAGTGTGGAGAAGTAAAAGGAAAGATTTGTTGCTCAAGGCTTTTCACAGATTAAGGGGATCGATTATGAGGAGACCTTTTCACCTGTCGCAAGGTATTCTCCCATACGAACGATTCTTGCCTTCCAACATGTATGGGGTGGCACATTCATCGCATGGATGTGAAGACCGCTCCTCAACCATGAGTCAATGAGAGGAGGTTTACAGAGCAAACCAAGGTTTAGAGATCTTCAACAGCTGAGTCGCATGTGTAATGTGCTCAAGAGAGCGTTAGAAGGGTTGAAACAAGCACCTCATGCTTGGTACACACGGATAGACAAGAGTTTCACCGGACTTGGATTCTCCAAGAGTGTGATGGATCCTAACCTATACTAGATTGTGGTGGAGGGTAAGTTGCCGATCATTTTACTTTATGTAGATGATTTGAATTGATAGGTGATGAGTCGTTGATATTACTCATGCAAGGAGGATCTTGCAAAGGAGTTTGAGATGAAGGACTTGGGCCTCCTTCATTATTTCCTGGGATTGGAAATCTGGCAGCGCAGTGGTGGACTGTTTGTTTCTCAGGGTAAGTATGCTCGAGAGATACTGGAGAAGTTCAACATGCATGGCTACAAGCCTATTGATACTCCTCTTCCTGCTGTCTGGAGGAAGGAGGATGCTAATTTGGCAGAGGTAGTGGATGCCACTGTTTATCGACAGTTGGTGGGGTCGCTTATGTATCTGGTCAATACACGACCTGAAATATGCTATGCTGTGAACCAGCTTTCACAAGCTATGGTTAAGCCAACCAAGCTCTTCTAGGAGGCAAGAAAGCATGTAGTGAGATATCTCAGAGGCATATATCTCAGAGGCACATCGGGATATGGATCATGGCATGTATTGTAGGATTAGTTGAGGCGGCATGGTTTCACTTGATTGGTATCATCATATCAGAGATATTGTGTGCAGCGAAGATCATGTTACTTTCATACATTCCTACTATGAGGATCAGGATGCTGATATCTTGACGAAGGCGCTCACCAGGAGAAAATTTGAATACCACAGGGGCAGGATAGGGGTTGCAGATAATCCATATCTTGTTGAGAGGGAGTGTTGAGATTGCAACAAGATGATGAGCTTAGTGTAAAGGAGTCGCCTTCACTAAGTGGGCCCACAGACTATTTTTGGCGCAAAGTCTATTTTTAGACTATGTCTATTTTTAGACATGTAAATCATGATTCAATGAGTTGTAGGATGCTATTTGTGGAGGGTTGGTCAATTTGGAAAAATAGATGGAATTCTATTTTTAGACATACTGGGCAGAATCTATTTTTAGATTGTCGGTCTAAAAATAGATATGTTAAATATTATTAGCTCTTAATAATATTTAGACTCTAAACATTATCTTATTCTCTTGGAGCACTTCAGTTTGATGCCTAGAAGTGGCACATGCAGCTGACAGAAGGAATTACGTAATTCCTAGGGTTTAGTGGAGCTATTGCATGAAGACTTCAATTAGAACTCATGTGACAGAGTTTGGTGGAGTTGATTGAGGAAGTTAGTGGAGTTGTATTCAGTTTAACTAATCTAAACATAGTTGAGCTATTTGTATTCAGTTTAACTAATTGGTACAATTACTGAGAGTGGTGTGAATTAATTATTAATTAATTCACTAATTATATACTCATTAATCAACTAAAGAATACATCAGTTAACTTCAGTGCATGGACAGTTTCAGTGGAGACCAGTGCAGGAATAGGTGAAAGAGTAGGTTAACTATCAGTTGTGACTATACTGTTGCTATTTGCAACACACAGATAGGTGGAGTAAGCCCATGAGGATTGCGCAGTTCAGGCCAGGTGGTTATCTATTTAATGAAGCCATCCCATAGCTTTGAAAACACAATAGAGGCTGGTTATCAAGTGGCTAAGGGTTGGAGCATGAGCTTTGCTAGATCTAGCTTGATAGTGTGTAGCAATTGAGGGTGTGCATGAGAGCTTGTGAGGAGCTTTTGTACTATGATTGTTACATGATCTCCATGACATATAACATACAGATAGTTGGGGTTTTTAGCTTTAAGCTTTCCCATTAAATATTGTTTTCATATGTGTGATTGTTTGTGGTTTTAATGTATGCATGCAATTGATTTTATTTCCGCATGTGATGATCAATGGTAGAAGAGACTATGTATTATGCATGAAGCTAAAATAGTGTGTGATCAGGAGAATCTCGGTGAATAATATCTCAGTTATTCAAATTTCTACACCCTCCTCGAAGGGACTTCATAGATCATTCTCCACCGTTGATCTCCTGGGCCGATCTCATCCGATGGCCCAGAACCATTTCGGAAACCCTGAATTATCCTTTAACCTATTTTCTCCGCCAAAGGGATTTTCACCCTTTTTCCTTTGTATTTCTTCCATTTCACGATAAATTAGCCCTTCTACATTATATTTCCTCGGTCGCTCTTGACCCTTGATCTTTGCAATATCGACAGATCTGACTTAATTACTCCACCGTTTCATCAACCTCCTCCCTTTCGACCCCCGCAAAGCAATCCTCACCTTTGGATGCTCTCATCCAATGGCTGCGCTCTAAACCTAAGCCTCCAAAGCAGTTAAACCAAAAATACGCAGGATTTTCTAATTTTTCTTGTATTGTGCAGGTTTCAATGGTTTTTTCCATTGTGTTAAAGGAAAAACAAAGGCCGGGGGTGACGACCCTTCGGGCCTTTATTCATTAAAGGGATTTTTCCATAGGGTTTTCCATTAGTGTTTGCCAGTGCCTCATGAATGCTGGAAACATTATAAAAACCCCTGTAAACATCTGCACATCAACAAGACACAGCAAAATTTAATCAAGTAAAGAGTATCAGTGTGAAAGGACCCTGTCAAACCAGAGATAAAGAATTAAAGATGGTTTACACAGTTTGGGTGGATTACGGCTAAAATCGATAATTAAAAGCCTAATCCACTCAATTAAACACAGTTTGAAGAACAGAAGACAAGATTTAGGCTTAATTATGCCTAACACACAGATCAGAATCAAATTAATCCTGTTTTAGGTCAAAACAAAAATATCTACCAGACCGAGAAAGCCTCCACTGCCACATCAGAGGCTAATTGAATCCTCTCAGCTACCCAATGCCACCTGCAGCCTCAAAGCATTCAAAAGAGGCCAAGTTATTACCAGAACATAAGATATTAGCATAAAGACAGTTGAACATTTATTCCAAGCCAAAGAGACTTATTGCAAAATATCATCAAAGTTACTACAAAGAGGTCACAGAGCCTTAACGTCAACAAAAGCTTCCCAGCAAGCTTAATACTTAATGTAAAACAATTAATACAGAGGAAATATCTGTAATCTTCTCGATTGAGCCCCTCAAAGGCCGAGAAGCATTAAACTGTATTAATTGAGTCTGTAGATCTTTTCTCTTATCCCACCTCCTCATTTTCCTATAAAATCTTCTCGAGGAGCTCATTGTAAAGGGTTGGTTGCAGAACTTTGATATATACTTGTGCTCGAAATTTTCTACGTGTAAATAGTGTTCAGAGGCTCTTGAAGCTCTGTTTGTAATCAAATAAGTTAGGCTGAGAAGAGAAGATGATTGCTGAACTGAAACATTGGACTTGAAGAATGTAACTGGATTGACATCAATATACAAGCTGATTCTTGGGATCCTGGTCTATATCACTGGTGAAGTGCTTCTTTCTGTGTTATTGTTTTCCTTTCATGTATGCCATTTTGTCCATTTATTCTCTGATAAACAACAGCAATCATAGAGTTAGGATTTATTGTTTACAATACCCTTCTCTGACTGATAAGCTTTATCTCAATGTTTTCCTCCAAATTGTGTATTTAAGAATGATTCAATACGGTCCAAGCAGTTAGGAATGTTGGCGTTCCCTCGTCCTACTGTCTAAACTAAACATTTTTCTTGAATTTTATTTTCATTATATGCTCAGTAAAGATAGACTAGAAAAGTGATGGTTTGCCCTATTTTCTAGCTTCTTTCTCCAAAGGTAGTTCTGAAAGTTTCCCTGAGAGTATGTTGAAAGCAGTTTAGATTTAAAAGTATCTTATCTGATCTTAAGCTGTACTTTGATTTTCTTATCTGTTTTCATCCCTTCTGAAAGTAATTATGTGGATTACTAGATTGTTTGTCTGTTTTAATACGAACTTGTCCAAAGAAGTCTATGGTTAGCCCTGTCCTTTGGTTGGTTTTAAACAATTACTTAAAAGGATTTTCTTGTTTGGATAGACTGATAAATCCTAGTTGAAATTATTGTTTGTTTCCACCCCTTCAACACTTTTATTGTTCCATTCCATCATTTAATATCAAAGATCTTGTGATATATATGACTTTCCCCTTGGACCACTCTTGAAATTGTTGCACAGTTAAACCCTTTTATGACTCCACATTCCAATGGACTAAAAACTAGCATTATATCTATCCTATCAGCCAAAGCTTGTTATGATTGCTTACAACTTTACACCTTTGAAACCCTTTCATTTTAGGACTTTCACTCAACTAATAATCATGCTCAACCATCCAAAACAAAAAAAAACCCTTGCTCTTAATAACTATCCTAATATCACACATAAAATCCTTAAATATAAATCAATATTTGAACTTATAGAGAGATCTCTCTCTGGATTCAGGAGGGCTAGATCCTAGAATCCCAAAGTAGTTAAAGTGTTGTCTCTGCAATTTGTATTTGCCAATCTTGAAAATTACAGATTCCTAACAGTGTGAAACCCTGACACAATCCCGACCGTTGATCTTTGCATATCCAATGGTCATCACTCATCACGCGTCACCTATCCATCACACATCGCACTTCGCTTCATCCAAAGTTCTCGTTCCCAAACTCTTTTCCGTTGATATAATATGAGTCATTTATCGCAATTGACTCAATGGCTATCGGGCCTCCCTCAGCTCCATTTTTCATCGCCCACGATGGAATCCCAACCGCGGATCCTCCTGATCCAACGGTCGGCGTTTTCTCGCTGTTTCACTGCCCTCCGCCTCATTCATTCTTTTATGTGAAGCCGCGATATGATCTGGACCATTGATCCTCTAGATCTGATGGTCATCGCGCCTTCGCACTGTCTCCATTCTCCCGTTAAAACCTCTTCTGCCTACCATTCCCCGATGAGATTTCAACCGTCGATCCTCATGGTCCAACGGTCCTCGCTCCATTTCTCCTTCGCTACTTTCCCGATCACTCATCCAATATTGCACTCCCCCGCTCTGATATGGACCGTTGATCTCCCTCATCCAACGGCCCACATCACTCTTGTTTTTATAACCACGCAACTGATCATCCTGCTACATGACAGGATTGCTGACATCATCGTCGGTCCCACCCGACCGCGCAGGTACGTCTGTCGCTTTCAACCACCGCCGTTGATCTGATTTGCCCGGATCGGATGGCTCTCATTCGTTTTCACACCCAATTCACAATAGCTCCCCAACACGCATCTCTGACGCGAAATGGATGGTTTTCTGAGGACATGCGTCGCCCACTTGACTATATCGCGTTCATTCTGCCCCTTACCACTTACCACCTTCCGCCTGCGCGAAAACCACTCCAGTTTTCCGCAAAACTACCTTTTGCATAACTTTGCACCAAATTAGATTTAAACTCTTCTTTCACCATGGAAACGCTTCCGCTGCATTCCCTGCCTCCTTACTGCTCTTCTGCCTTCACCCGAGCCTTCTGAAGCATTCTATGCCTTCATCGCAGGATTTATTTAATAGGTTTGTTTTCTATGCAAGTTTTCGTGGAATTTTAAGTATGTGAGCCATCTCATAGCCAATCACAGTGGCTCGAGGCCAAGGTTGACGATCCTCCACGTCTAGGAAGCAGAGAAAAAAGATGAACAAGGTCAATTCCACATCCAAGTCAATGGATCATGACCATTGGCCATTCTACAGGAACCTCCAACGCTGAAGGCCAACTCATCCATTACTAGCAGTATCGCATTCTCCAGCACAGAAGGCCAGTCCTTCCCAAAAATAATGGTATTGCCTTCGCCAGCAGCAGCAGGGGCTCCACCTCATCAAAAAGAAATTATTATTCATGACTGGGCCCACGTGGCCTTTTACCTTCTGTTCTTTTCACTTTGTCATTTCGGGTGAAATCTTTAGTTCACTCCTGCAGTTTTCACTTTCAATTTAGTAAATTGTTTACATTTCAGTTAGAAACGGCTTTAGGCCTGTGTTGTAAGATGATGAGAGGCAGTTCTACCTCATCATCATTTTTGTTTTTGATTTAGACCTGAAACAGCATACAAGCATGCGGGGAAGATATTTTCCCAAAATATCTTCTTGCGCATAGGAATCAGAGGTTATAAAAACAGGAAGAAAACACTAACAAAAGGTCCCAGATTTTCTGAAAGACTCACTAGTTCAAAGACTCTGTATGTGTATTTTGTATGAATTCGATAGTTGATGTTGAAGATCCCGTTGGGATTCAATAATAGAAGATTTTGTTGGAATTGGGGATTCCACTTGAGGTGATTTACAGTTTGTAACCCTTCTCCTTGTTCTTAATATAACTATTCATTTTGTATCTCTCCATACTTTTGGTGTTTTATTTTTTGGAATGCGAGTGCCCCCATGTTTAAATGTGAATTTATCATAGCAGATACTCATATTTTCTCATCTATAGCGCTTTAAATATAGCTCATGTAGAAAATTTGAATAACTGATATAGTATTCATCGAGATTCTCCTAATCACACACTATTTTAGCTTCATGCATAATACAAAATCTCTTCTACCATTGATCATCACATGCGGAAATAAAATCAATTGCATGCATACATTAAAACCACAAACTATCACACATATGAACACAGTATTTAATGGGAAAGCTTAAAGCTGAAAACCCCAACTATCTATATATTATATTTCATGGAGATCATGTAACAATCGTAGTACAAAAGCTCCTCACAAGCTCTCATGCACACCCTCAATTGCTACACACTATCAAGCTAGATCTAGCAAAACACATGCTCCAATCTTTTGCCACTTGATAGCCAGCCTCTATTGCATAATTAATGTTATGGGATGGCTTCATTAAATAGATAAACCACCTGGCTTGAACTGCACAATCCTCATGGGCTACTCCACCTATCTGTGTGTTGCAAATAGCAACTATATAGTCACAACTGATAGTTAACCTTCTCTTTCACCTATTTCTGCACTGGTCTCCACTGAAACTGTCCATGCACTGAAGTTAACTGATGCATTCTTTAGTTGATTTATGAGTTTATAATTAGTGAATTAATTAATAATTAATTCACACCACTCTCACTAATTGTATCAATTAGTTAAACTTAATACAAATAGCTCAACTATGTTTAGATTAGTTAAACTGAATACAACTCCACTAACTTCCTCAATCAACTCCACCAAACTCTGTCACATGAGTTCTAACTGAAGTATCCATGCAATAGCTCCACTTAACCCTCAGGAATAGCGTAATTCCTTCTATCAGCTCCTGTGCCACATCTGTGCACTTAACCGAAGTGCTCCAAGAGAATAAGATAATGTTTATAGTCCAAATATTATTAAGAGCTAATAATATTCGACATATCTATTTTTAGACTGGCAATCTAAAAATAGATTCCGCTCAATATGTCTAAAAATAGAAGTCCATCTATTTTTTCCGACTTGACCAACCATCCACAAATAGCATCCTGCAACTCATAGAACATGATCCATATGTCTAAAAATAGACATAGTCTAAAAATAGACTTTGCGCCAAAAATAGCCTGCGGGCCCACTTAGTGAAGGCGACTCCTTTCCACTAAGCTCATCATCTTCTTGCAATCTCAACACTCCCTCTCAACAAGATATGGATTATCTGCAACCCCTATTGTTACACTGTAATTTGTCACCGTCCCTACCATTCGCCGTCCCGCACATTGGAGGGCCCATTCTGTGACCTGTGAGCAATGTCATGCCTTGAAACTAATATCATTGCATTCCTCTAAACATGAGCTTCAATTTCCCTGAAGACATCTCCTCGCAAAAAACCATAAAAACATCCCTTTTTGCATTGGCGCGGGTAGCCAGTTCATAACTCGCGCCAATGGGGAAAATCCTACAAAGAGGCCGCGCCAACTGGCACTCTGTCCCAGAGTCGCAGTCGCGCCAGCCAATTTAAGGAGTTTTTTTAAAATAAAATGGCGGAAGTTTCATTTCAACGGACTCAGAAACTTTTATCTATCTTGAGTTGGGAGGTTTGGCTCTGGGAGTTCCACGAAAGGGAAGTGGTTTGCCACCTCTCATGGAAGCTTCCTTGAAGATAGGGCCAATCCCACAATTATAGGGATCCCAAATCCCCTTCCTCCATCTATAAAAGCTTTCCCATTGCCATTGCAAGCTAGTCTTGAAGTGCCCAAGTCTTGAACCTCCAAGTTCTCAAATTCCCAAGAGCCTTAATGCTGCAAGAGCCCTCATTCTTCCCTTAAGGCCAAACTCAAGCAAGGAGACTATCGTCGAGAGACTCTAAGAGAGGCTTGTCCCATCCTTGGCAGGCTTTGTGAGACGTGTACTACTGAAGACCCCTCTGAAGGAGACCTCAGCGTCATAACATTGGTTGTACTCTCTTTCGATTGTTTATTAATGAATGACTACTGGTTATGGTTCCACTCTGTTTTTCACTTATGATAATGATGAGTTATATCCTTTCTGACTGATATGTAGTTGCGTATTCTGGATTTTATGCTTGTATTTGTATTGTTTCTTGCATGTGCAAGTGTCCATTCACGGAGATCGTGGGGATTGTGATCTGCCGAGGCAGAGGAACGAGAACACTGTCTCTTCTACGAATCATAGCGTTGGACTCCAGGTAGGCCTCCATCGTTGGTCTATTTATTTTCGCAATTAGGAACTTGCGCTGTAGCATTTGATGATTGTTGCTAGACCCGTTCTGGGCTAGAAGGGATCGCCTCTATCCGCAGAGGGGATTTACCTCTTCAACAATTTGGTGACTCCACTGGGTCTTTGGGTTAGATCATTTCTGTCGCAGCCTCTATGGGAGTGTCAGCTCCTTCTCCGAGGCCAGCTGCTCCTTCACCGGGGGTGTCCCCTCAGACACCCGTTACTTCTGTACCCGTCCGGCCCACTGTCTGTGTGGCTGCTTCTGCACCCGTTGTCACAGCACCCTTTGCCAGGGCTATGCCGTCTCCGGAAGACGTTTATTTAGCAACTGCTATACCGGAGAACATCTCTCCGGAGTAGTATCGGTTGTCCCTGCAACAGCCGAACCCCGAGGTTGGACCATCCTCCCAAGATCCCAACCGCTCTTACTTTTCGCACTATGCATAGGATGGTACGCCCGTGTATGCTTTTCCAGGTCAGTATGATGAGCACGGGGACATTTTACGTCTGCCGGCTCCTGAGGCTTACCTCCATGCTCAAGTTTTACCTTATAACCAGGCTTATAACCCGCAAGAGCAGCCTTTCCAAGGCCAACCTTTGGGCCAACCTGGCTATCCTTATGACCCACAGGGGCAGCCCATGCAAGGCTATCCTGCGGGCCAGCAAGGGCCATCATACGGTCCGCAAGGACAATATTATAGCCCTTTAGGTCAACCTGTACAACCTCAGCCGGGGTACCAACCGGGACCGATCTATGGTCCTGGGGGGCAAATCCAACGTTCTCAACCTATGCAACCGCAGTATCCTGTTGTTTCTAACGTTTCATATCAGCCAGGACCATCCTATGGTTCTGCTCCAGGTCAAACCGGTTACCAGCAGTCACCTGGCCCTATTCCTCCACTAGGCCAACCAGCTCATCCGGTATAACCCGATGTTCCGCCTCCAGGCCAACCGGCCCATCCGGTACAACCTGGGGCTCCTCTGCAGTCAGGTCAACTTGTGAAACCGGCGCCGCCTGTCTATCCGGGTCAACCTGTTCACGCAGTTCAGCCCTCTCAGCCGGGTCAACCTGTTCATTCAGGGCAGCCCGCTCATTCCGTTAACCCTGCCCAGCAGCCGATTTATTCAACGCCGCAGCCAAATCAACAGCTGCGCCCTAGTTATCAGGCTCCGCAGGGTTCCACCTATCAGCAGCCGACTCATCCTCAGGGCGGTTATTATCCTCATGGTCAATCCCATCCGAATTATAATCAGCCCCGAGGCTCTCAGTATTATCCTCCTCCACCCGGTTTCACCTATACTCAGCAGCCAAATCCAAATGCTGTTTACACCGGGCCGACACATAATCAGGGTCCGTACTCTGGTTATCAAGCCCCACACACTGGTTACCAGCAGCCAAATCAGTCTGGTTATACAACCTACACCCCCTACGGTCAGAATCCTACGGGACAGAAACCATGGGGGCAAGGATATTCACAACCATTGTGGAGTACAGGTACCGGTCCTCATCCCGGGCCTGGCATGCCGGTTAATCCGCCATTGCCGTTCCTGGCCACCTTGGAATTGCCGGATGTTTCAAAACTGACCAATGATCCGATTTTGCATAATCCGTATTGGCCTCCGGTTCCTACCAAGATACCAGGTGATTGCCCCAAGTTTGAGGGAAAAGTTGGAGAGGACCCCCAGGCGCATGTGATGACGTATCATCTTTGGTGTTCGTCTAACTCTTGGGTCGATGATTCAATTCATCTGCGCCTCTTCCAGCGCACTTTGACTGGAGCTGCTGCTAAGTGGTACATAGAGTTATCCCATGGCATTTTCCAAGATTTCAATTCCTTAGCCATGGATTTTCTGACGCACTTTCAGTTATCAGTTCGTTATGAAGCCGGGACACACCTCCTGACTTCTTTGAAGCAGGACAAAGCCACTCACATTTCTGATCACATTCACGAGTGGCGGCGCCGTCGTAGACTGATCAAGTTCCATATACCTGATCAGATACTGACTCACTAGTTCACCACCTCCTTCGTGAATAAAATCGCTCAAGATATTGCGATGGGAGCGTGTGTGACGGAAGAACAAGCCATTGCGCGTGCCCAATATCTGGATCTTGTATATTCTCAGTCCGGCATGCTTTATGATATCTTGCCTGATGCTCCACGGTCTGGAACCTCTAAGGCTCCACCTACCCCTGCGGTGGATGGTGTCATTGGTTTTGTATCTCAGAATTCGAAGAAATCTTCGAATGGGAAGCAGAAGTCTAATTCTTCCAACAATACTCCTGCTAATCCCGCCCCGTCCGATTCTGGCAAAACCGCGGAGGTGAATGCCGTTCAGGACAATCCTACGGAGAAAGCTTCCAAGGGGAAAAAGAAGGGCAAAGGTAAATCTAAATCCGATGCCCCAAAGCCAGAATCTAAACCCCGCACTGAGGATGGTTCTCAACGTAAACCGAAGTACCCCTGCCTCATTTGCGAAGGGGACCATTATACTAAGGATTGTCCACGACGATCCGAGGTTAGTCAACTTCTCAAGGGCTCAAAAGGGACTCCGGCAGTTCTTAAAGAGCCATTTCCGTCTCAGTAGACCCAGATGGTTGAACAGCCGTCACCATCTGCACCATTTGGGTCCCAAGTTTTCATGATGAAGGTTGCTGCACCTATCTCTGTCGCTACGCGTTCGAAGGATTACAACAAATCGCGGCAGGCACCCAGGAAGGAAGTTGCGGATGGACCACCTCCCCCACCTGCCTCCAGTTCGTTGGAAATCGAGAAGCCTACCCCTGAACTTGTTGTGAAGCCACCTTCTAAAGGTGTTCTTCGAAGATATTCTTATAATCCGAATGCTCGTGCCGCTCAACACTACAGCATTGTTGAGGATTTGGCATAGGCATCCTCTGCTATGTCTGCACTAGAAGTTATTCAAAGTTGTCCTTCGCAACGGAAGGCTTTATTGTCTGCAATCGGGGGCATTGATCCCGCCGATTCGAGTCTTCTCACCTTCGATTTAGAGAATTTCACTCCCCGGCTTCCACATCAGATCGCTTTTGTTATTCAAGTCAGGATCAACGGTCTTAACATTCATAGGGCCGTGGTGGATGAAGATGCCTCCACTTGTGTTATGTCATCTGCTTGCTGGAAGGCCATTGGCTCTCCAGCCCTTTCGTCATCTCCCAATGCCCTAGAGGCATTTGATGGTCGGGAATCAAAACCCCTGGGTGTTCTCGAGAGTTTAGCGATCACTTTACAAGGGAAGACTGTCAAAGTGAAAGTAGAAGTATTTGACGCCAGACTCAACTAAAATATACTACGCCATACTCAACTACAATATACTTCTTGGCCGCAGCTGGACTCATGCCATGCTCTGCGTGCCATCCACCGTCTTTCGACTTCTTAAGTTCCCTCACGAGGGCAAAATCGTCACGGTGGATCAGTTGTCCTTCTTCACCTCCACCTCCGAGAACAACGTACCATACGTGGATCAGATTCCGAATCCCCCTGATAGTGTAGGACCCGGTCTCTTCAAAGACCTCATCCTCATGGGTATCTTTCCCGCACCACCACCGCACACCGCTCAAGTTAACATGATTTCCAGGTCTGATGACCCCTAGCTTATTCCTATGCCTGAGAAGGTGTTTGAGTTTGGAGAATCAATGCCCTTGACTCCAGTAGAGATCAGCTACTGTGAAATTGTTGCCGCATCTGATCCTCCACCTCCTCAGCATGCTCCTTTGAGCATGGCTCTAGACGTCTACTCTCAATCCCCTTGGCTTGGTCAGGCCGATTCACCTGATCCTCTCAAAGAGACTTTTCCTTCCGATGAAGCCATCATTGAAACTATGTCTCTCGAGGAGCTGCCTTGGGGCGATGGACATCATCGCTCCTCTTTTATGCCTAGCTTGGGGGCCATGACAGATTGTCTGGAATGTTATGCATCTCAGGTTCCTACTCCTCCTCTCCAAATTCCCATCTTGACGCACGAGGTTTTTTCAGAGGGAAACCTGAGTAACATCACTCAAACCATCCTGATCAACATCTCCGTTAAACCGGGGATCGTTGAGAATATACACGTGGGAGTGACTTGTTCTCCCGATGAGATTCAACTCTATACTGATCTTTTTAAAGAATTCAGAGATGTGTTCGCCTGGTCCTACGAGGAAATGCTGGGGATTGATCCCAGTATCGTAGTGCATGAGATTCCAACCTATCCGGGTGCGAAGCAAGTGCGCCAACGCTTACGCCCCATGCATCCTCGGAAAGCCGTTGCAATCAAGGCAGAAGTTGAAAAACTTCTGAACGCGGGCTTTATTTATCCCATCCCCCTCACAGAATGGGTTTCTAACATTGTTCCTGTTGATAAAAATCAGGGTACTATTAGGGTCTATGTTGATTACCGCGATATTAATCGCGCCTGTCCGAAAGATAATTATCCCACTCCGTTCATAGACCAGATTATCGACGAATGTGCCGGAAGTGAGATTTATTCCTTAATGGACGGTTTCTCAGGGTATAATCAGATCAATATTGCACCTGAGGATCAACACAAGACTACTTTCATTTGTCCGTGGGGTACTTTTGCGTATAAAAAACTCCCGTTCGGCTTGAAGAACGCTGGAGCCACTTTCCAGCGTGCGATGTCTTACACTTTCCATGACATTCGCCATATCGTTCAGCCTTATCTGGACAACTTGCCAGCTCATTCAACTAGGCGAGAGGACCACCCTGAACACCTCCGCCAGATCTTCCTTCGCTGTAGGCGCTACAATATTAGGCTTAATCCTCATAAATGTGTCTTCTGCGTGGATTCTGGTTGTCTGTTGGGATTCATAGTCTCCAAAGACGGAATTCGCCTTGAACCTTTAAAAGTTGAGGCTATCATCAACCTCCGATCACCCTCCTCACTATATCAGTTACAGAGTCTGCAGGGAAAAGCGAACTTCCTTCGTTGCTTTATCCCGAACTACGTGGAGGTGGCTAAATGATTCACACGCCTATTAAAGTAGAACGTTCCCTTCCATTGGGACGAAATTGCTCAACAATCCTTTGAGAAGCTGAAGACCTTACTTTTTAATGCTCCTTTGCTTCGTCCTCCTGATTATCGCCCCGATTTCACTTTGTATCTTGCCGCCGCGTTTAGCACCATTGCTATGGTTCTGGTGCAGGATGACGATGAAGGTAATGAACATGTTGTTTATTATCTGTCACGGAACCTCCTCGACATGGAAACACGCTATGCTCATGTCAAGAAGTTGGCTTTAGCCGCCGTACACGCTGTGCAACGCTTTCTCCATTACATCCTGTTGCGCACGATTACCGTGGTTTCAGACTGTAACCCCATGATGTATATTATCTCTCGAAAATTACTGGGGGGAAAGTACTCCAAATGGATCATTATCCTACAGGAGTTTGACTTAGAGTTCACCACCGCTAAGTCAACAAAATCACTGGTTTTCGCGGATCTTATATGCTCTCTCCCTACAGACTCCGCTCCTTTACACTCTGAAGACCATATACCGGATGAAACTCTTTTCCTTATCAGCACTCGTGACCCTTGGTATGGCGATATCATTGTGTATCTTCAGACCTCCAAATTTCGGTCTGAGTTGACTAAAGATGCCCGACGTCGAATTCGGCATCAGTCTCAACCCTGCCGTATCGTAGGAGATACCTTATACTGTGTTGGAGTAGATTCGGTGCTCCACCGGTGCCTTACCTTGGAAGAGGCTGAAAAGGCTCTCAATGACTGCCACAATGGCGCCTGTGGTGGGCATATGTCTGGATATGCTACTGCTCAAAATATTTTGCGAGTAGGATACTTCTGGCCGTCAATATTCAAAGACTGTATTACGGCAGTCCGAAAATGTCACGCGTGCCAGGTGTTTCAGCGCAAGTTGCACACGCCGCCTCTTCCTTTGCATCCTGTTGTTACCGTTGGCCTGTTTGCGAAATGGGGCGTGGATTTTATGTTGTGTAACCCTCATTCAGTCGGGGGGCATGCGTATATAATCGTAGTTGTCGACTACTTCACCAAGTGGGCCAAAGCGATGCCTACACTTGCGGCCGACGGTAAAACAGCTGCTCAATTCATCTTCAACCACATCATCACGCGTTTCGGGGTTCCTCAGGCCATCGTTACCGACCATGGTACTCATTTCCAAGATTATATGATGGCCGAGCTAACATTGAGGTTGGGCTTACACCACGATAACTCAACGCCATGTTACCCTTAGGAAAATGGCCAGGTTGAAGCAGTGAACAAGTTTTTGGTCACCATGCTTCAACGAACAGTTGGGATTCATAAATCAAATTGGCACCTCCAACTGTTCTCAGCTCTTTGGGCTTACCAAACGTCTGCTAAGAGTGCGACTGGATTCACACCATTTCAACTGGTGTATGGTCTGGAAGCCACTCTTCCGGTTGAATGCGAGATTCCTTCTTTGAAATTAGTTGTAGAACTTCTACCCGACACTTCTGCTGAAGAAGAGCGTCTCCTGTACCTGGAACGGTTAGATGAAACCCGCCGCTTAGCTACCTTAGTGATTGAGGCACAAAAAAAATGGGTCAAGGCTCATTTCGATCAATCTGTTTCACCACGTTCCTTCGTTGAAGGGGACCTTGTCCTCCTGTATGATCAAGCACATGATAAGCTTGGGGCAGGGAAGTTCCAACCCATGTGGCATGGGCCCTATATAGTTAAACGGGTATTAAAGAATGGGGCCTATGAGCTTATAGATTATGAAGGAGTTCCGCTGGCGCAGCCCAGAAATGGGCTGTACCTGAAGAAATACTACGCTTAAAGTCATTTTTTGTGTGGTGTGTGTACATAGGTGTGTTTATTCATTTGTGTGCATGTGTGGTGTGGTGTGCAATGTAAACGTCTTTCTACTGATCAGGTCTTCCTGATTGTGCAGATGTCCATCAACCCGTTTGTTGGGTTCGCGGATGGTGCCTCCCGCAGTACCAGGAATCTGTCTTCGGCAGCCTGGGTAATCTATGATCCTGCTGGTGAGTTGGTGAACCTGCAAGGTGTGTGTCTGGGACGTGCTACAAATAACATCACGGAATATAGTGTTGTTTTAGAATTATTAACTGAGGCTGTAAACCTTGGTATCTGTGAATTGCTTGTATATCTAGACTCACAACTCGTAGTATCACAACTCAATGGTCACTATTCAGTAAGAAATCCACACATTTTACGTCTGTATCTGCGTGTTCGTTTACTGGAGAGAAATTTTGACTATATTACATATCAACATATACCCAGGCACATGAATACACTAACAGATGCAGTAGCTAATATGGTTTTAGATAGACATTTGCGCAATTTATAAGAACATCATCACATGTGAAAGGAAAATCCATCCAGAAATAGATATGTATATAGATAGATATCGAAATGTTTACATAGCATGTGTCACATAAGTTCAAAAATATACATGTTCGTCTTATTACATCTGGAGACGACACGTCTCTCAAAAATATGCATGAAATAAAACCCTAGGAGGCTAGTCTGCGTGGTGCTCATGATAACAAGTCACCGCACGCACTAGGCGTCTCAGTAGATGGTGGAGGCGACTAGGCACTCCCACCGTATGTCTCTGATATGCTAATGGTACATCCGCCAGCCGGGCGTAGTCCGGAATCCCTCGGACAATCCCCTCAAGGTTCTGAACTAACTCTCCTCCTTCCGCACCCTCCTCATGACGATCGACTGCAAGCTGAGTTCTCCGTGCGATAGGAGACATCCCGGCTGGTCTCTCTGGGCCAACATCTGCATACACATGTAACTGCTGTCAGAACGGACATGTATTAACAAAAAAAATCATAAAACATAAAAAATAAAAACATATCATACCCAGCTCTTCGTCGCAATCCTATCCCTCCAGCAGTGGGAGATCTGGGTCTCCAGTAAAGTCTGTCCCGGCATAAGGCCAGTCCTCAACTACAATCAACTGGCGCCGCAACCACCCAAAAAACTCTGGCCTCCAGGACATCTGTTGGCCTCCTCCTGCTCTGGGCATTAGTGCTGCCCAGCGAGCCATTCTCGGCTCTCATGGTATCGGCTCCCCTACAATGGCCCCTTGGCCCTGGAAGATTGGTAATCGTTCCAGAATGAACGATACCAGGATAGACCCATAGCCAAACTGCTTCAACTTGGCTTGTTTGCATCTCGTCAACTGTCTCTTGATGTTGATCATTACTGCTGTGGCCCAGTCAAACAGTATGGGACTCATGCACTCTGAAGCCAGTAAGAGTTGGGCTGTTGTCACTTCGTGCGGTGCCTGCGATCCCGCAGCCCGCGTGATGGTATGTAGTACTACTCGTAGTGCCATATCGGGGATAGTGTGGATATCCACCTTTTTACTCCCTGATCCCATTTGTGCCCGTGGGCACACTCGTGCCATCACTTCCTCCATTTTCTCACCCGACGGTCTGCTCCCTGTCAGTATGGGTATCAGACCTCGGCGCGACAATCTGGTTATGAAATACACATAAAAAACGTCCAGTTCTAACACCTGGTCTCGTAGCTTGAATACTTGTTCTTGTTCATCCCAAATGCTCACCAAGTATTGAAGTAGCTCAGGTTGAGCTCGTAAACATGGTGTCAGGAAGAATTTCTTGAGCCCACAGTTTCTGAGGGCATTCATGCAGGCCTCATTTTCCATGGCCATTTCGTCTTCTCCCCCATGCTCTCTTTCTTTCCACTAAATCACCATTTTGCTTGGTTTCCTGCATCAACATGGTCACAAACCTTTAATTAGATCTCCGTTGAGCTTCAAAGTTCATCCAAATTGATTAAAATGTCGAAATTTTAGGCAGAAAATTGGGTTTGGCCGCTGGCGCGAGCCTTTTTCATGTAAAAGCCCTTTGGCACGGGTCCATGCCCGATACCCGCGCCAATGAGCGGAGCCCTAAAAATTCAAAAAGTTGCCACAAAAGTCTATTGCAAGATGGAAAACTATTAAAAAACGGATTGAAATGGAGTATGAGGAAGCACCTTTTACCTAGAACTAATGGAACTCTGAATAGTAGCCCGGATCAGTCGTAATCGCCGCCAGAAGTTTGCACAGTAAATGGAACAATGTTGCTCTTCACTCAGGTAAAAAGTAAAAGTAATTTTATTTTTACCATTTTGACATATTTATAACTTTTTGAGCTCTATTTTGGTTTAAAAAGTCATTTTCTCATTAACATTTTGTATGTTTTGTCGAAAATGGGTTTTACACTTTCTTTCCTGTGCAGCAACAGGTTTTTATGCAACGTAAACGGTGAAACGAGTTGTATTTTATACTTTTTCGGACTTGGTAAAAACATGAAAAAGTCACTTTGGAGTCATCTTTCAGCTCTTTTCTGACTCTCTAAATATGAAAAGATTGCTGAGGGCCTTGTCGTTTCGATCTCATTAAAGTGGCTGCGAAACAACATCTACCCAGTATACGTTTACCCCTTTTTTGGGCTAGGATAGATTATTTACGAAAAAGGAATACCCTAGCCTATCGCGACTAGGAGGTTTTCTTGGATATTGTTTTCTACCTTTTTGGGTCTGAGGAACTATTTACGAAAAGGGACCCTTTGGAGTTTACTTTTCTGTTGTCTTTTCAAACTCTCTAAACATGAAAAGACGCTGAGTTCTTCCTTTGTCAGACTCGTTAAACCCTGATGACATCGGATTCAATCGAAATGACGTTCGCCGAGTTCTTCCTTCCTAGGGCTTGTTAAATGTACTAGGATGGATTCGCTCGAAGGGAGGACTTATATTACAAGCATAAGATATCCCCTTCAAGCTTGTTATCAAAAATAATTGGGGTACTCGCCAGAAATGGTGGGGGAAAAAATGGAACCATCATCATTGTCGTGTCGGCAGTATGTCGCTCTTGAACATGGCACTTGTCTGCATTTTTGTTGGGTTGTGGATATCTCATCTCGTTCTTTCACTTGCCTCCATGGGTTTGGATAATCCTTTTTGACCTCTCCTTTGCTCATTGCCTCGTCACCATGACCTCTGATCCGTTGATGTCAAATACTGCCAAAACCATTATTTGTGCCGTTATATGTTCAAGAGAATTTGACCTTTGCAAATATCAACCTTCCTCTGATTCTCATATGATCCTGACTCACAACAAAAACATCATGTTCCTCTGTCTCGTGTCGATGATGTGGGAAACATCATGGCCCACCTTCGATCAAGGTCACTTCCTGTCGACTTCAGCTCATTATCCGGGAAGCTGATCTAGAGACTCCCTTATGGTACCTTGGAGCCTGCATGCCTCAATGGCAGGTTCATTGCATTCATCGTGAGGTTTTCATCATTGGCCTCCGATCGAGTGATTCTATGCGTGTTCGACACCAGCTCATTGATTCGCACGCCGTAGATTGTACCTATAGTACCTTGAGGACCATCGTCATTATTGGTGGTTCCTCTCGCGTCTGTTAATAGATTTCATCATTGGCTGGTAATCAGACGATGTTCTTGCATGTTCGACTTCAGCTCACATATTCGCATTCTTGAACTTGTACTTTTTTCGGGTTGAGATGGAGCGCAAGACCCTGGATTGTGTCTGTTGTAATCCAGGCTGCGATTTTGTGGATTATTATTTACATGACTTATTCAATGGATGGCTGCGACCATACCTGAGTCTATTTATCGATCCTCACTGGATGGCTGCGACCATACCTTGGATCTGGATTATTGTATACTCTGTTTTGGATGGCTGCGTCCATACCACATATACATCATGTACTTGAGATATCAGTTGTATTTCTCTATGCAGGTTTTCCGACGGCGGAGCTTCAGTTGGACACATTCTCGTAAAGCATTTCACCCCTCTCTCTCTCTCGGGCCTCATGCTTTAGGGGGCATCTGTTACACAGTAATTTGTCACCGTCCCTACCATTCCCCGTCCCGCACATTGGAGGGCCCATTCTGTGACCTGTGAGCAATGTCATGCCTTGAAACCACTATCATTGCATTCCTCTAAATATGAGCTTCAATTGCCCTGAAGACATCTCCTTGCAAAAAACCATAAAAACATCCCTTTTTGCATTGGCGTGGGCATCCAGTTCATCACTCGCGCCAATGGGGAAAATCCTACAAAGAGGCCGCGCCAACTGGCGCTCTATCCCAGAGTCGCAGTCGCGCCAGCCAATTTAAGGAGTGTTTTTTAAAATAAGATGGTGGAAGTTTCGTTTTAACAGACTCATAAACCATTGTCTATCTTGAGTTGGGAGGTTTGGCTCCGGGAGTTCCATGAAAGGGAAGTGGTTTGCCACCTCTCATGGAAGCTTCCTTGAAGATAGGGCCAATCCCACAATTATAGGGATCCCAACTCCCCTTCCTCCATCTATAAAAGCTTGCCCATTTCCATTGCAAGCTAGTCTTGAAGTGCCCAAGTTTTGAATCTCCAAGTTCTAAAATTCCCAAGAGCCTTAATACTAAAAGAGCCCTCATTATTCCCTTAAGGCCAAACTCGAGCGAGGAGACTATCGTCGAGAGACTCTAAGAGAGGCTTGTCCCATCCTTGGCAGGCTTTGCGAGACGTGTACTACTGGAGACCCCTCCGAAGAAGATCTCAGCATCAGAATATTGGTTGTACTCTCTAGGTAGGCCTCCATCGTTGGTCTGTTTATTCGCAATTCCATGCCTGTGCGTAGCATTTGATGATTGTTGCTAGACCCGTTAGGATAATAGGGATCACCTCTTTGTCCTTGGAGGTTACCTCTTCAAGGGTTGATGAATTATATTTTCAAACCCTTCCTTAGAAAATTTGTGCTAGTATTTTTTGATATACTAATCTACAGCAGGTCTTGGAAGGATCATGTTGAACATGTTGACAGGGTGCTCAAACTATTGTAGGAGAAACAATTATATGCAAAAACATCCAAATGTTTCTTTGGAGTACAAGAGGTGGAATTATATGCCATAATATCATTCAAAATTTGTAGCAATATCCTAGTACATCTGATACATTTAGTTGTAAAAATGATTCCTTATGGTACAAAGATCGCTTATATCTTTGTAAGAATTCCCAACTAAAACAAAAGATTCTTCTGGAATTGCACACTTCTCCTTTAGGAGGACACTCAGGATTTTTAAAAACTTACCACGGGGTGAAGAAAGAATTTTTTTGGGATGGCCTTAAATCTGATATTCGAAAGTTTGTGGCGGAATGTTTGGTTTGCCAGCAGAATAAAGTGGAAACAATTAAGACCACAGGACTTCTACAACCTTTATCCATTCCAAGTCAACGTTGGGAGGAGATTTCAATGGATTTTATCACAGGTTTACCTAAGTCCGAAGGAAAGAGTGTCATCATGGTGGTAGTTGATAGAATTACCAAGTATGCACACTTTGTGCATTATCTCATCCATTTAAAGCAAGTACAGTTGCTACTACATTTATGGATAGAATTCAAAAGCTACATGGAAGCCCAAGGGTTATTGAGAGCGACAGAGATCCCATTTTTACTGGAAATTTTTGGACGGAGTTATTTTCTTGTTTGGGTAGTCAATTAGCTCATAGCTCATCTTATCATCCTCAATCTGATGGTCAAACTGAGATAGTAAATAAATGTTTGGAAGGATATCTTTGTTGTTTTGTATCTGATAAACAAACACAATGGGTCAAGTGGTTACCTCTCGCTGAATGGTGGTATAACACTTCCTTCCATACTGCAGCAAAAATGAATCCATTTATGGCACTTTATGGATATCATCCACCATCCATCACATAATATTTAAGAGAAAATTCGAAGGTTCAAGCAGTGGAAGATCACATCGAGCATCAACAAGAAGTTCTCCAACTCTTAAAGGATAACCTGAATTTGGCACAAAATCGAATGAAACAACAGGCAGATCAACATCGTAGCAAGAGAAGTTTTGATGTAGGAGATTGGGTATTTTTACGGCTACAACCATACAAACAAATGTCCCTCAAGCAAGCTAAGAAGGATAATAAATTATCGCCAAAGTACTATGGTCCTTACAAGGTGTTGCAAAAGATTGGTACTATGGCACACAAATTGGAGCTTCCTGCTTCTTCATGAGTGCATCCAGTTTTCCATGTTTCATGCTTAAAGAAGGTTATAGGTGAAAATCTTCCAGTTCAAACAATATTGCCAGAACTTGATGAGGAAGGAAAAATCATATTGGAACTGGAAGAGGTCATGAAAATAAGAACTCGACAACTACGGAATCGATCAATTTCAGAGTATCTCATCAAGTGGAAGAACTTACCCACTGAAGATTCTACATGGGAGGATGAGAATTTTATACAGAAGCACCCGGAGCTACTCAAGTGTTGAGGACAACACTTTTTTGAAGGAGAGGGGCATGTTAGGTCTCTATATCACTAGTATAGTCCCTTATTATTGTTAGTGTAACCCCCTTATTGTTATTATTGTACCCTTGTAACCCCCATTTTGTTATTATTATGCCCTTAAATTATTATTGTTAGGTCGGCTAGGATTACATTTTGGCCCACTAGGATTACATTATGGCCCCATGGACTCCTATATATAGAAAGGAGGTTTTTTAAATTGTATCATCCAAGAATTTTTCATTCATGTAATGTATTGGAGGTTGCCCCCTCGAAGTGGCTTATTTCTAAGGCATTGATATCGCTTTTCTTCTCTTTTTGGAGCTGGTTTCACAACAGCTGCTGTAACCTGTGCTTAAGTTGTTGGTACCTTCCATCCTGTTGTCCTACCTACAAGATTTGATCCTGTAAATATTCTCCATATGAAATCATAGCTACTATGCGACTTACCTGTACTCTTTTGCTAGGAGAATCTTCAACCTTGTTCTCTTTACCCTTAATATATCTGACCTTGAATTAAAAATCATTAATCATAGCCAACCACCTAGATTTCCTCGAATTAAAATTAGGTTTTTCAAATAAATATATCAACCCACTATGATCACTCATCAAAATGAACCTCCTACCAAGAAAATAGTGTCTCCACATCTTCAATGCATGGATGATCACTGCTAACTCAATATCATGCGTCACATGGTTTTGATCGTGCTCATTCAGTTTCCTTGACTCATAGCATACTACCTATCCTTCCTACATCATAACCCAACCAAGTCTTCTCTTGTAAGAATCTGTACATACCACAAATTATTTATTTTAATTTTCAATCTTTAGAATTGGAGCGTTGGTAAGCAATTTCTTCAACTGCTCAAAACTAGCTACACATTCCTCTGTCCATTCAAATTTATTTCCTTTCCTATGCAATGATGTAACAGGATATTAAATCCATGATAAGTTCCTAATGAACCTCTTGTAGTAACCTGCCAATCCCATGAATGATCTGACCTCATCCACATTCCTAAGAGCTGCCCATTCCATGATAGCTGTGATCGTTTATGGATCCATTGTTATGCCTTCCTTTGAAAGCACATGCCCCAAGTAATGAACCTATTTCTGAAATAAACTACATCTACTAAGCTTGGCATACAACTGATTCTCTTTTAACAATCTCAATACTGCTACTAAGTTTTCAACATGTTCTTCCTCATTCTTATAATATATCAATATATCATCAATGAATACAATCACAAACTTGTCCTGATAAGGACGAAAAACACTATTCATCAAGCACATGAAAGTAGCTGGAGCATTATTCAAACCAAAAGGGACTAAAAAAACTCATAATTCCACCTGATCCAGAAAATAGTCTTGTATATGTCCTCTTCTTTGATGCATACCCACTGATATCCCGATCTCAAATCAATTCGATAACATTGTTGCTCCTTCAGTTGATTGAACAAGTCATCATTCCTCAACAACATATACTTGTTATTGATTGTCACCTTATTCAATTTCTTATAATTAATGCATAACCTAAGAGTACCATCCTTCTTCTTCACAAACAATACCGGCCCACCACAAGGTGACACACTTGGCCTAATGTATCCCTTATCAAGATTTTCCTTCAACTGCAACTTCAGTTCCACTAACTCTAGAGTGCTCATCCTGTAAGGTTCCTTCAATGATGGTGCTGCTCCTAACATCAACTCAATAGAAAATTCCACTTCCATGTGAGGTGGTAACTCTGAGATATCTGCTAGAAATACATTTTGAAACTACTACAAAACTGACTACTTGTTCAAGACTTCCACATACTCAATATCCTTACCTTTTTCACTGGAAATATGAACTGCAAATAGGACACACCCTTTCCTATGACCACACTTTTCCTGCATAGCTGTAACCATTCTAATTGATGTAGAATTCTTCTTACCATGCAATATTATTTGTTCTCCATTTTTGTCCAAGCACTCAATAGCCTTATCATAAAAATATACCTTATTCATGTGAATGTACAACTTGAATGGGCCTAATGGTTAAGGGAACATGTTTCCTCCTAAGAGGTCATAGGTTCAAAACCAGAGGGGGATAGAGTATGTATTCCTTCGTAGATTTAGTAGTCAAATCACTACACGGAGGTGGGTCCCTTGTCCCACAAACAAGGGGGTCTCATACACCAATTTTATGTCTGGCTTGGTTGTTGATCCAAAATATTTAGCTTTGAGATGTATTTAAATAATTACATGTTAAATTGCATCTTAACCATGAAACTTAAAAGGAATCAACATAAGAAGGGAGAAGCACATAAAATCATGCAAATAAGACCCAAAATTAATATCTGAGTTCGTCCAGGAGGGACTACGTCTCTGGGCCCTGCTTAATCAGTGGGGAGGCCCTCTTTCATTAAGTGGCAAAAAAAATGAAAGTACAAGAATTAATGCAAAATTTCACTTTTATACCTCCATAGTTGAAAGTGCTAAGAAATTGGAGACCTCTGATGAAGGAATGGACAACACCGTTGGATTCGTGGCGCCAAGAGGTGCAAAATCCATATAAAATTTTCCTAATTCTGACGCTAGACCAATTTGGGCCCTCTAGAAATGAGCTCAGTTCAAGGTTCCACCCCCCTCCTATAAGGCGTTCAAGGTTCCACTCCGTCTCGTACTCCATGCCGCTCATGGCCTGCTTGGGCGCACTTCTAAATTGAATGGTTTAAATATCTAAGGGTGGGTGGACTTCACCAAGTCCATCGTTGGAGAGTTGGTTTAGATCCAAAATGTGAGGGAGGGGGTCGAGCGTTCAAACCTCGCCCCCTCCATAAAAAATCAGAATACGTTTTAAAATAACCCCCGACATATTTTTTTTTAAAACCTGCAGCATTAAATTTGAGAAGGTACGAGGGTCGATCGCACATTGGGCTTCCCACCCCGAATCCACCGCCGTCATACATATACTTATGTGGAGTGTGGGTTGGGGCTGCGGGGTCACAATCTTTGGCCCCACCCATAATAGTATGATGGTTATCATGGTTGTGGGGGCAACGGGGTCATGGCCGCCGACCCCCCTTTTTTTTAATTATATGTTTGTTACATGGTCCATTGGGTAGGGCGGGGGTCATGGCCCGCCCTACCTTATTTTAATATTTTTGTTTTATTTTATTTAAACCAACTAGCCATTTTTTAATTTTTTTGGAAATTGACCGAAGGAGTCAATTTAATGGACCTACAATTTCACCTGGAATCCGGTCGGAGTTGGCTGAAATCTAGTGGCTGGATTTCTACAAAATTTTCACCTCCTTAAGTTGCCACATCACCAAGTCAACCCTTAAACTTTGACTCCTTCTAACTCCTCCATACAGACTTGGAATTGAGTGTCATCTACGTCGTTGGAATCAGAAAGACAAGATCTTCAACTTGACACTGAGTTTGCCACATTTCTGACACTTTGATTTTTGAGCCTTTGTACTTAAGCCACTTTTACTTCGACCTGTATGATCCTCCTGGATCATTCCTCCCCACTGAAGATATTTTGGACCCCCAAAAGGCTTATCAATCAACATGTAAGTGAGGGAATTTATCCCTCACCTTCTCCTTTTCAAGCCATTTAGCTTTACTTGGGTACATCCCTTTGAAACCAACACGAATATATTCCACATCTCCCCATCGTGAAGTCTTGGTTCTTCGATCGAGAATGATGTCTTCTGGTAATTCATCGAGATATTCTGGTGCAAATTCATCCACTGTAGGAACTGATCCTACCTCCTTAGTGTCCATAATCAATGCATAAAGCTTCATATTCTCGACATTCAAGACCGAGTACATCTGCATGTATACAGGAAAATCAAGGCAGAAAGCGTTATTCCCAATCTTCTCCAATATGGAAAATGGACCATAACGGATTGGTCGCAATTTCTTGCCTTCCCCCTTCATTCGATCCTTGCTGATATGGAACCACACCTTGTCACCAACCTGAAATTGGTGGTCGAATTAGTGCTTATCATGTCGAACCTTATATTGAGCCTGACTCTTTTCCAACTGCTCCTGCATTGCTTGGTGAATGATCTGTATCCGATGGATGAACTGCTGAGATTTGTCCCTATCATCATGTCCACTGGAATCTTCATCCCTTCCATAAATCATGTCAAAAGGGTCCTTTGGTAGGTAACCAAAACATGTCTCAAATGGTGAATGATGCGTAGAAGAATGCACTACTCGGTTGTAGGCATGATGCACATATGGAAGATGCTCATCCCACAAATTGGGTTGTTTACTGCAATTTTGGGCCTCAAAATAGTCCCTATTCTCACTCCATTATTCACCAATACCTTCACATTACTTCCATATTACCTTCATGTCACCTTCATTCCACCTCCACATTATTACATTTACCTCATCATTGGGTTATAACTATGATTTTCCAAAGTTTATTAATTCTTAACATTTTTAAGTGGATTTGTGGTTAAACTTTAGAAAATAATATGCTTATACTTATACCTAATAATTAGAATGAGTTTGTTGACATGTGTAGGTACAAAAGAAGCTTCCTAGGCACCCTTATGTGGCACTCTATGTTCAAATTCGAATTTGAGGAGATCATGGACCTCATGGAGGAGATCATGGAGGATAGGGTTATGTGTCACCATTGGTTGAGAAATATGTGGGTCAAAGGAGGGAATAATGGATTTACATTTATGAGTTTGTTATCATAGCTTTTGTATAAATAGGAGTGTTATCTCCTTCATTTGTAATCTTGATTTGTAATCTTAATCTTAATCTTAATCTTCTTCTTCATTTTGTAATCTTAGTATCTTATAGGTTGGTAGTGAGAAGTTAGATTGGAGAATCAATGTAATGGTTGCAATTACAATTTTCAATTGATGATAAATAAGACGGAGCTTCTTTGATCCTCTACATTTGACTTTTCTTTTGGTGTGCTTGTGAATCCTTGGAAGGATCCCCATTGCCTAGCAAGTACACTTTTATTTTAGTAAGCTTTTATTTTATGTTGTTTGTGAATTTCATTAGATTAAATTATTAGGTTCATATGTTTGGAATATTAATGAATGACCTTTCGTAAGAAAGTAATAATGTTTCCTTCAATGAATCTGATTTGTTATTTAATGTTTGATTTCATTAGTTTAAGTTTTTGATTTATATGCTTGAGATATAAATGAATAGTCTCTTGTAAGAGAGCTTTAACATTTCATGCAATCAATCAGAATTAGGTTTAAGTGCTTTAATTTCATTAGTTTAAATAGTTTGTTGATTAAGATGATTATAAATATTAATGAATAGTCTCCTGTAAGGGAACCTTAATATTTCTTACACTTGTCACAATGTCTTTAGATTTCATTTTGTTAAATGACTAAATAGGTGTTGGAGATCCTAACAAAAGACCTCTTGTAAGGGAACTTTGGCATTTCTTCACCTAGCTTAGTTTAGTTTGTCTCTAAGTCCATATATATTGGATGATCCTTGAAGTTTACTTACCCGAATTGATAGTAAATGAAACTCTAATTTGCATCCGGATTTTAGACCAAACATTTTGGCACCGTTGTCAGGGACAGAATGTGCATAGAATGGAAGCATTCCTATTATTCACCAATCCATTCCTTCGTCACTCGAGAAGGTTACCTGACTTCCAGTAGTATGATGTCCATCAAACCAAGGATTTCAGGTAACCCACTCTGACCTTGCCACTCAATCCATTTACACCATAGCTTTCATTCTCTTCAGAATTCATATTCAACACCTACCATATTTTGATTGTTTCATCTTCAGATCCGGATGAATATGATTTACCACCAGGAGCAAAACGCACGTAATGAACCGGGCCATGATTTCCCTTGTTACAAGAAATTTCTTTTCCGGTATGAAAAAAAAAAAAAACAAAAAAAAGACGAACCCACATGCAGATTTGGATCTCACAGAGCACTCCATGTTTTTACTTTCTAGATCTTTGGCCCTCTTCACGTTTGCAATAACAAATCTGCTGACTACCGAGGTCTTTTATTTTTTCCAACACTTTGGTAAAGCATGTTGGCTATATCGGAAAACCTAATGAGTGGCACAACTGATAAATTGTTTGATTACATTGCCACATTTGAGATGAAAATTGCTCGTGTTTCTGCTTGCCTATCCTTCAGGTTGTGCAGCAGTAGTAGGAGGCTGAGCCACCATGGGAGCCACCACCACCTGTGGGGCGGGCTATGTTTTCTCAATAGGCTTTGTGGGTGGTGGCGCATTCGAGCCAAAAAAATACCCCAGAGAAATCTGCCCCCCTCCACTACTCACACCATGCCCCAGGACCGACGGAAAACTGTCTCACTGTTTGAGATCCAAGAAACTAAAAAATGGCACCTCTGCAGCTGAAATACAAATACCAAATGCCAAATATGAAACTTGAGGGACTGCCCCTATTCCTGCTGTTATAGACTCGAGAGATGTGAGCCACGGCAAAGGAAGATGAGAGGAGAGATGAAGGGGTGTGCTACAGTGTCTCCATGAGAGAAGTGATCAAAAGAACAATCTTGCCACTAACATGCTCACTTCCATCAATTTCAGAAAATGACGCAGCAAATCATCAAATCACTTGCAAACAAATGCTCCAATGCTCTGATGCCGAGTCTCTATTGTAGATTTTCCTTCCCCACCACCAGCACGGCTGCTCCTATCCTGCCTCAACCAAAAACCCTCCATATGCCTTCAATCCCGCTATTTCACATGTTTTGCATTTTGTTTTGCATTTGTTTTGCGTTTGTTTTGTGTTTTTAGTATCAATTTGTTTTGATTTGTATTTACTTTTGTATTTAGTTATATATTTTTATTTATAATTTGTTATTATATTTAATGTTTGTTATGTTGTTATAATTGTATTAATATATTAATATAGTTGTAATTTGTTGTTATTTGTTATATTTTTTTAATTGTAAATTGTTGTATATATTTAATGTTTGTTATGTTATTAGGTTATAATTGTATTAATATATGATTGTATTAATATATTAATATATTGTTTTATAATGTTAAGTTATGATTTTTATTGTTATGTTATGATTGTTATCATTTTTTTTTAATAAAATAAATAAATATAATAAAATAAAAAAATTGTTATGTGTTTTGTGACAATTATTGTTTTGAAGGATTTAAAGGGTGAATATTGGTATGATAAATTGTGTGAAGGATATTGGCATAGAACAAAACTTTGGTGGTATGCAAATTGAGAGAATCATGAGAATTATAGGAATTGGTTAAGACTGAAAGAGTTGGTACAGGTGCAAAACTAAAAAAATTTAAAAAAAATTTAAAAAAAAACACTTTGCACAGAATTCACGTAGCGCAAATGAAATTTATTCAATTGGATGGTATTTTGCATGGCAACTTCATATTGTTGTATGCTTTATAACATACTAATCTGCAGGACACAACACATCTATAATGCCGAGCTCTTTGCCATGCACATGTGTTATCTAACACAAATAGGGAGTAAATTTACTTTTCATGTTTATTTCTTTAAGAATGGATTGATCTAATATCATGAATTGAGTTAATTTCAACACTTTGATTTTTCTTAATCTGTTTTATTTGGTACGAAATTTTTGCGTAAGAATCATGAAGGAAATGGCCATTTCTTCTTGAACACACTTATATTTTCTTTCTTCCAAGTTTTTTTTTGAAGGTTACAGGATAATCAACTGATCATTAAGGAGATTAAATTGTGATGACAATTGGTCTTCCCAAGACTAATTTCATGAGAAATTTTAAAGAACCAGTCCATGATCATAAACGAAATTTCCAGAAAATTACAAGTTCTTGTAACTTCATGTAATAGCTTAATGGTTTGACATGTTGCATGACAGATTAGCAAAATTCAAAGAGCTGGGGTTTGTTCCTAAATGTACAAGGATGGTGAAATACCTATCCACACTTGAATTCGACGTCTATAAGTGGCTAGTCAATGCTGGTCAAACTCAACTATTTTAGCAGACAGTCTAGAATTAAGGAGCAGATTTGCTATATTTGAGAGTTTGCATGCCATAATTCATTTTTTTTTCTTTTCCAGTAAGATTCATTATCTAGTTTCCATTACCACATACACTTCATTACATTTTATTCAATCCTAACCCACCAATAAAACCAACAAATCTCATCTACAAGCTTTTTGGTCCACTTTACATATTCATTGTCAGTTTCCTTTTTCCTACACTTGCAAATAAAGCCTTGCTTCCATACACCATTGAGTCCATAATTCTTGAGTCTAAATATTTTTCTAAAAACACCTTGAAGCTTGCATGCCTTAAGGGCAAGCTATCATGCCAATAAACAAAGGGAATACATCAATGTCCCTTGTTCATCGGATCTTATGAGTATTCGACAACAACAAAATCATTCATACTTAGAAAGATGTGTTCGGGGCATCTTGACTCTCATCCACATTAAAAATGGGAGCTCTCGTGTTGACTAGTGGCATCCATCAATGGCCACTAAGTTAACAATTTCTTGTTATGTTCGACATAGAAACATTTATTCACATGACAAGAATTGTGCCAATGAGCATTGAAGACTTGAATACCAATCATTTTGTAGCAAAGGATGCAGAATTACTTTCATTACTTTTCAGTTTTTGATGTAAATGACTTGAGGACAAGTCAATAAATAAGGCTAAGGGGGAAGTGTAAATTCTGAATTTTGTATACCTTCCAAGCCTTATACATTTTTAGCCACATTCAGCAGCAGATTCTGAACATTCAGCAGAAGATCCAGCAACAGATTTAGCAGCAGATGCAGCAACAATAAAAGATTCACTTTTTCGATTTCATCCACCATTTTCACAACCAAGTAAAGAAGACTATGAACAGAATTTTGCAGCCACATGTGCACAACTCTCATCCATTTTTGAAAGGGTAAGTTAAGGTATGATATTTTCTAACTTTTAACCATTTAATTCCTTGAAAAGTTAGAATGATAATTTTTGGAAAAACTTCACTTCCTTTCGTCATTTTGTCAAATTTCCAAAACCATCAGTTGAGGGGGGAAATACATTCACATTCATATGTTTCCACATTCATATAACATTCAAAACATTCATATCACATTCAAAGCCCACATACTTTCAAAATATATTTACTATTACATCATCATGAGCATATAAATGGCTTTTCAAAAAGTACTTAAAAGATAATTGGATGCCAACACAATCATGGTTGTCACACAAGAACCAACCATGATGCATTCCAAAAAAAATACTCTGCAATAAAAATCACATTATCAATATGCAAAGATCATACATTAAAATTGAATGCAACAAACAAAATATGGTTGAAACACAAGAACCAACCAAGTTGCAGTTCATCAAAAACACATTGCAAAAGTCAAGTAAATGATATCATGCAAAGTTTAAGCCAAAGCTCAAGTATCAAAAATTAATGTAATAGATTGCATGAGGACATGCAATACCTTCAGTTTGGGGTTATGTTGGGCATTTCTTCACCTAGCTTAGTTTAGTTTGTCTCTAAGTCCATATATATTGGATGATACTCGAAGTTTACGTACCCAAATTGATAGTAAATGAAAATCTAATTTGCATCCGCATTTTAGACCAAACAAGCCCCTCAACAAGTGTACCACGGTACGGTTGATGACCTCTGTCTGTCTGTCTGTTTGTGGATGGAATGTCGTACTTCTCATCAACTAGGTGTCCATCATTCGCCACAAGCTAGTCTAAAATATCCAAGGAAGCGAGAGTCTGGATCTGAGACAATCGATGTGGGAAACCCAAAGTGGACCCAAACAATCTGAAAGAAAATATAAGAAACTTGCTCATTAGTGACCTACTTTTTACAAGGCATTAATATGCACATTTTTCTAAGGCGGTCTACAAAAACATACAAATAGTCATGACCCTTTCTAGACATGGGCAAATCTCCTACAAAGTCCATTGACACACTTTCCCATGGACAACCCAGAATAGGGAGTGGTGTGTAGAGCTCTAGTTTTCTATTAGAGGGGTTTGAAACAGAACACATCACACATCCCTTTACAAATCGGGTTACAATGTTTTTCATATGAGGCCAAAAGAAAAACCTTTGTAAATGACATATGTTTTTTCAACACCAAAGTGACCTGATACAAGAGAGGTATGTGCCTCTCGAATTACATGTGCCCTTGTTGCTGTGGGTATGCACAATTTTCCAGGATGATATAACAACTTCCCCTACAAGTGATAGTTGTCCACCTGTGATCCATGAGTTAGTTTTTCATATATTCTTTTAAATTCATCATCGTTAGCATATTGTTCAACATAAATTTCAAAAGACAACGAAGCATTATGAAAAATAATAGAAGTAGCAATAGGAGGGTGAGAGATCATATCTTCTACTTTTTTGCTAGTTCCATTCTTATACTTTATTACCAGATGAAACTACTATAGAAAACCCATCCACCTAAAATGACGAGCTTGTTGTAGCTTGGTCTGTGACTGAAGGTATTGCAAGGGCTGTTGATCGGTATGGATGATGGTTTCCTTGTCGATCAGGTAGTGTTTCCACTTTTTCACACTTTGGACCAAGGCATACAGTTCCTTATCATAAGTTGGGTAATTGATGACAGCCTGGGATAACTTCTCCGAATGGTAACATATCGTCTTCTTTTTCTGCAACAGTGCAATCCCCATGGCGTAACCACTGGCATCAATTTCGATCTCAAAATGCTGCTGGAGATCGGATAAAGCTAGGACTGGTGCGGTGCTAATTTTATCTTTCAGTTCTTCGAAGGACTTATGATGCTTTCCTCCCCACTAAAAGGCTTGTTTTACACTTGTCAATGCGTGTAAGGGTGATGCAATAACAGAGAAGTTGACAATGAATCTCCTCCGATATTGTACTGCACCTAGAAAAATGTGGACCTTTGTTACATTGGTAGACTTAGGCCATTTTACAATCACCTCAACTTTGGAGGGGTCTATTTTTAATTGACCATTACAGAAAACATGACCTAGGTAAACCAAAGAGGTTTTCCTAAACTCACACTTTTAAAATTTTATATACAGTTCTTCCCTTTTTAATACATCAAGCACTTTCTTTACATGGCATACATGTTAATCCCAAGTCCTACTAAAGAAAAGAATATAATCTAAATATACAAGGACAAATTCATCAATGAAAGGCATAAAAAGATCATTCATGACCCTCGTGAATGTAGTTGGAGCGTTGCACAGTAAAAATGGTATTACCATCCATCCAAGGCGGTTTTCCACATGTCCTAATCTCCTCCATCTCGATAGACGACATCTTGTACATACCAATGTTTGGCAATGGAGCATCATGCTGCAAATGGATCTCATGTTGGATTTTTCGTTTCGGAGGAAATACTCTGGGTTCCTGAAACAACTCATCATGGTTAGAAATAAATTCACATAATTCATTTTTATGAGCCATATCACATCCTCGGAAAGCATAAGATGTTTCTGTATCCTTTTCTCTCACAACCATGAGAAAACACCCCTTGCTGGAATTCACTAATCTCTTCATCTGTCCTGTACGTAAAAGACTGACACTGACCTTGGTTTGATGAGCTCTTACAATATACTCTACCCCATATTTTGAGATTTGGTATTTATTTTCATGTTGAAATAAAACTGCTTTCCTGTCATAAAGATAGGGACTCCCTAACACAATACCGCATATATCCAATGGTATGACATCCAGTTCTACTTCATCCACTAGTTTAGAAGTAATTACAAATTTAACCTTACATTGCTTGGTTACATTCAATTTTACTTTGTCATGTATCCATCCAAGTGGATAAGGTTTCAGATCAGGCTTAACTTCTAAGCCCAACTTTTTAACCAAGGATTCTGAGATTAAATTTTCTTGAGAGCCTAAATCAAATTGAGTTTCTACTTTTGTATGATTTATGACAACCCTAATATGAAACAACTCAATTCTTTTTCGTTAATTAGGAAGAGGCTCATCTGTTGAACTAATGCTTCCATGCGATTCATAATTAACATGAAGAGAAAGAGTACCTTTTGTGCACTCTACTGTGATCAATGCCTCATCGCCATAGTCAGATCCAAGGTCTTGCTGCGCAATTTCTATCGTCTTTTTCTTACCCTTTCCACCATATCTCTTTGGCTTCTTTTCCGAGTACAACTTCCAGCAATGATCGCCATCATGACCTTCCTTTTTGCAGTGAGTGCAATAAGGCTTTTATCCTTCATCTTTCTTCATTGATATTGTCCTCTTTTCCTTTCCCTTTCCTTTCCCCTTGAATTTTCCATTTGAAGGTTTGAAAGGTGGTTTCTTTGAATGAAAATCTTTATCATTTTTTCCCCTATTTTGAAGATGAATGGCCTTTACACTGGCTGATTCAATAGTAGTAGGTTCAAACATTAAAAATGAATGTATAATGTAACTATGTAATGACCTGATATACTCAGTTACCACTTCAGGTGAATCTAATGAAATGCCCAAACTTAGTGCTTGTTTTCTAAATTACACGGTAAAGCTTTGCATGTTTTTTCCTTTGCCTTGCCTTAGGTACTTCCACTCCATTAAGGATTTTTACTTATAACCAAAGGGATAGAATTGATCTTTTAGTGTAGCAATAAAATTTGACCATGAGGAAAGAAGGTTATCCAAAGTACTTCTACCTTGCAGTTTTCTCTCCCACTAGATAAGAGCAGTGCCATTCAGTCAAAGAGAATCCAACGAGATCTTTGCCTTGTCCTCCATGATCATATGAATCCCGCAGTAGAATTTAATCTACCTAATCCAGTTGTTAAGCTTCTCTGCATTACTTTCACCATTATACATGGGAAGATCAAATTTGACATCTAACTTAAATAAAGGTCTATTAGATGCATTTCCTAAATTCATATGATGATGGAGATAAGAGGAGGAAGAAATTTCACTCTTGGGAGGAGAAGGAGGTGGATCTCCTCCATCATCTCCATGCATTGAACCCTGTCCCTCTAAATCATTCTCCCATGCTTTCTCTAGTTTCTCAAGTCTAGAGAACAACTTTTCGACCCGATCAACCATGGTGTAGAATGTTTTGCGGAAGTTTAGCTCCTTCTCATTTCGAACATCGTCATCAATGTTTCTTCTTTGATGTGCACATCCTGCTTCGGGATCAAAAGAATTTAGTTTCCTTTCTCCTCTTCGTAGCCTATTTCTAGTTAGCATATAAACATGCAATTCACATCTACAAATACCTGATCTGATACCACTTGATCCAAAATATTTAGCTTTGATATGTATTTAAAGAATTACATGTTAAATTGCATCTTAACCATGAAACTTAAAATGAATCAACATAAGAAGAGAGAAGCACACAAAATCATGCAAAGAATACATGAAATTGATATCAGAGTTTGCCCAGGAGGGACTATGTCTCTGGGCCCTGCTCAATCAGTGTGGAGGCCTTCTTTCATTAAGTGGAAAAAAAAATGAAAGTATAAACATTAATGAAAAATTACACCCTTATACGTCCATAGCTGAAAGTGCCTGAAAATTGGAGACCTCTGAAGAAGAAATGGACAACACCGTTGGATTCATGGTGCCGAGAGGTGCATAATCCATAAAAAAATTTCCTGATTCTAACGTGGGACAAATATAGGCCCTCTGGAAATGAGCTCAGTTGATGGTTCTGCCCCCCTCCTACAAGGTGCTCAGGGTTCCACTTTATCTCATACTCTGTGCCACTCCTGGCCTTCTTGGGCACATTTCTGAATTGAATGGTTTAAATATATGAGGGTGGGCAGACTTCACCAATTCCACCGTTGGAGAGTTGGTTTAGATCCAAAATGTGAGGGAAGGGGTCGGGTGGTCAAACCTCGCCCCCTCCATAAAAAGGCGGAATATGTTTTAAAATAACCCGCGACATATGTTTTTTTTTTAAACCTACAACATTAAATTTGAGAAGGCACGGGGGTCGAGCCCGCATTGGGCGGCCCACCCTAAATCCACTGCCGACATACATATATGTATGTGGAGTGTGGGTTGGGGCCGCGAGGTCACAACCATTGGCTCCACCGATACTAGTATGATGGTTACCGTGGTTGTGGGGGCGACGGGGTCATGGCCGCTGACCCCCTTTTTTTTAATTATATGTTTTTTACATGGTCTGTTGGGTAGGGCGGAGGTCATGGCCCGCCCTACCTTTTTTTAATATTTTTTTTTTAATTTTATTTAAACCAACTAGCCATTTTTTAATTTTCTAGAAATTGACTGAAGGAGTCAATTTAATGGACCCACAATTTCACCCAGAATTTGGTGGCCGGATTTCTGCAAATTTGTCGCCTCCTTAAGCTGCCACATCACCAAATCAACCCTTAAAATTTGATTGCTTCTAACTCCTCCATACAGACTCAGAATTGAGTGTCGTATGCACCGTTGGAATCAGAAATACGAGATATTCAACTTGACATTGAGTTTTCCACATTTCTGACACTTTGATTTTTGAGCCTTTGTACTTAAGCCACTTGAACTTGGACCTGTACCATCCTCCTGGATCAGCTGTGACCTTAAAATTGGATGATAATAATAATAATAATAACCAATCCATACCCAATAGAATACTCTAAGATCCAAATGGAAGAACATTTATATGCGCTTACATAGACATACTATTAAGCTCAAATGCACTAGATATTACCCAATGGTGAAATATTTTCTTAGTACCTGTACCAAATGCACTAACAAATATTTTGCATGTACTTATTTATTCAAACCACAATTATCTACCAGGTCAGGACTGATATAACTATAGTTAGATCCAGGGTCAATCAAAATAGAAAAAAAATTGATCACAAATTTTACCTTCCATCTCGATAATAGATGTATGATGATCATCCTGAGTACTATCTAATGTTGCATAAATCTATGGAATGCCATATACAACATCCCTAACTATCTATGCTTCCTGAGAACTGTAAATATGCGTTCATCCACCCTGATGTTGTGGATAATCTCTCTTGCGATGATCCTGTCCATAATTCCAACACTGTAAAGACTTCCTGCCCTTACCCTTGTTCTATTCCTCAGACTGAAATCTATGTCCTGTGTTAGTTGTGTTGAAATTCTTGTGTGGAACTACATTATATTTTTTACCTCTATCTAGCAATCTTCCTGTTTTATTTTCCCACTTTCCCTTATTCTTGTCATTACCTTTCCAATCATGCTTAGTCTCAGACCTGTAATTTGATTTCTCATAGCAATGCTTCAACTTTATGATGGCTTCCTCCAACAATCTAGGCTCCTCAAAATCAATCTTGTCCTTGAATGCTACTGAAAACCCACTAATGAATCTTTTAATATTTGATTTTTCCTCCTTAAGGTAAGTCACGTACCTCAACAACTCCAAGGACCTGCTAGTATACTCCTTGTTGGTCATAGATCCCAAAGTTAAGCTCATATAAATCATTTTCCCTTTCATCATAATATCTCTCAGATAGATACTTCTTCCTTAAGAGTCTCTCAAACTCACTCCAAGTTAACTCCTCTTCCTAAATACCTATGACATTCTTTATATCTTCCCACCAAATTTTTTCTTTTCCTTTAAGACAAAATATAGCTATCTTGGCTTTCATATTTTCTGAGTGCTCATACAATCTAAAGAACTTATTCATCCCAAGTAACCAAGATTTTGCATCTTGTGACTTCTTCATTTCTCCAAAAAAAGTATGTGGCTTTTATTTCTTAAACTCTTATGTAAAGTATTGCTTCTCACTCCTCCTATACAGATGGTAATAGTGATCACAATGTTGTCTCTCTGAACCAGAACTAGAATTAAATTTTCGGTCATTATCCCTCTTGAGATTCAACAAGAAGATCCTAGTGAAAATTATGCACCTACACTAGGATGGAGCCTCAGGCTATTTTTCGGTGGATGTTTATTTATAGATGCATGAGAAAATTCTATTTATAGATGAAGTCTATTTATAGATGTATGTGCAAGTTCTATTTATAGATTGCATGTCTACAGGGAAAATTTTAAGGATGGAAAATTATTTTGAAGTTTAAAAAGTTGGCGAAGCTCACCAGTACCTAATATGAAAACTATAAAATGTGTATTGATGTATTTGTAAAATTACCGAAATTTATAATGATTTTATATATAATCTCCATATAATGTTGGTGATTTTTAACGTAAAATAAATTTATATTGTAAAATTTGGGCGAATTATTTTTATAAAAAAGGAAATTAGTGAATCTTTTTTTTGGAAATATCATGGAAAATTGACCCACCTGCAAATATTAGCCCCTAAATTTTTCCATGCATGTCTATTTATAGATGCATGTCGACTATTATTATCCATTAATATTAGTTGGACAATAAACAATAATATATTCTCAATGAGTACTTGGAAAAAGTTAACTGAAGTGGAAAATCAGTTAGCTATAGGAATTTCGAGTTGAGTGGTTGGTTGGTGGGACATGCAAGTGGACTTAGTTGTAACTAAGTGATTCAAATTTGTAACAGAGTTGGAAGTGTAGTTATGAAAGTTGTAAAGTAGTCTAACTCAGTTAAGTGAGTTAAAATCAGTGGTGCTTGTTGTAAATGAAGATACACTAGTGAGAGATCAAGTGAATTAATTATTAATTAATTCACAATCAGTGGCCTCACATGAAACTGAATATTTACTACTGTTAACTATATGCATGTCAGATCCAGTGGAGACCCAATTGAGATGTAGGTGAAAGGGACAATTTGACTATCAGTTGTGACATTAGTGGTTTCACACATGCAACCACACACACATTGGATGTGCCCATTAGGATTGCACAGTCATGGCAAGCAGGATTCCATTCATTTAGGGATTTCTATCAGCTAGGATTGCGTAGTAGAGGCAGGCTGTCTGGAGGTAGTAAATTGGCTAAGGAACTTGCTAATTTTTGCATGAAAGTGTGAGGCAATTGTATTATGCACTGAGAGCTCTTGGATTGGAGCTTTGTATGAGATTGTTTCATGATCTATGATATATACATAATATATGATAGTGGGGTTTTTAGCTTTATGCTTTCCTGGTAAATTATCTGTGTTATGTGTGATTGATCTTTCTTCATGATATTGTTATTGTTGATTGTGTTTTAAATTTTGCAAATATTTTGTAGAAGCGATTCTATATTTAACAGTGGCATATTTTTTATGTTAGGAGAATCCAGGAAATACATATTTTGTATTAAATTTCTACATGGTATCAGAGCACAGAAAATTTCAATTTTGAAGCAGAAGCTGAGTTTGTTGGTGGAAAGAATTCGAATTTGAAGAAAGACTTTCTTGGTGCTACAATTGAGTTAACATCGAAATGGATTTCAATGGCTTGAGGTTAGAGTATGCACTCGAGGGCAGCTCGAACTACATTTCTTGGAAGGACAGGATGGAGGCGTTGCTCGAAGATAATGGCTTGAAGGAATTCATTGACAATGATGTTCCTAAGCCCACTTCGACAGATGCTGCATTACTTGATGCATGGAAAAAGAAAGTGGCAAAGGCGAGGAGGATTCTGTTGGAAGGTGTACGAGACCACATTGTCTTAAGCCTTCATGGGAAAGCCACACCATATGCTATTTGGAAGGCTTTGATGGATATTTTCCAAAGCAGCAGTGACCATAAAAAATTTGCTCTCAAAGATAAACTTAGGAAGATCAAGATGGAAAAGGGTGACAACATTCCAAAGTATCTCACGAAGTTTGTCCAATGTCAGGATGAACTGGGGAGTGTGGGAATAACTGCTACTGCTGATGATTTGGTGAGCTTGGCTCTCTTGGGACTTCCTAAGATTTGGCATAGTTATGAAGACTCTGTCAACAGATGGGAAATTGGGAACGACTATGGTCGGATCTGGTGCAGGAGGAGTTCGGGCGGAACACTAGATATGGATCTTCATCAGAGCATGATGATGAAGAGGATTGTGCTTTGGTTTCCAAGGAAAAGAAGGGTAAGGGGAATAAATTCCATTCTAAATCTGATTCTAAAGGCAAGAAGATAGATATGTCCAAGGTAAAGTGTTTTCATTGTCACGAACATGGACATCTTGCTACTAACTGTCCGTAGAAGAAGAAGAACAAGAAGGCTGCTAGAGCTGCAGCTGGTGAGGCCCTTGCCTTGCAATTTGAACTCGAATTCTGCTTGATCACATGCATGGTGTCAAGTGCATTGGGATAGGTGTGGTATTTGGATACTGGCGCTTCCTTCCACATGACGAGAGATAAGGAGCTTTTCAGTGACTTGGAGGAGAAAGATATCTAGATGCATATAGAGATGGGAGACGATGGGCGATACAGTGCGACCAAAATTGGTACCATTACCTTTCAGAGGGAGTCAGGTAAACCATTTCAATTGAAATATGTTATGCATGTTCCAGGTCTGAAGAAAAACTTGGTCTCAGTCGCAATGTTGGAGGACTGAGGATATGACGTTGTTTTCAACGATGGAAAAGCTTTCCTTCAACATAAAACAATGGATCGAGCCAAGAGGATAGGGATTTGAGTTAAGAATCTCTACAAGTTGGAGGTAGATGGTTGTGCAGCCATGATGGGAAAGGTGGAAAAAGTGGTGAGTCGGGATGAGGGAGAATTATGGCACAGGCGATTGGGCCATATTCATCATGGAGCCTTGAAAGTCATGCAACAAATATCTGCTGGACTTCCAATGGGAACAATTTCTCAGTTAAATTAGTGCAAAGGTTGCACCATGGGGAAGTATGTAAAGTCCACCTTTCATGAAAAGGAGAACCGTGCTTTAGGGATCCTTGAGAGAGTTCACATAGATGTGTGTGGACCATTCTCGGTTGCTTCAACAACAAAACATAAGTACTATGTTATTTTTGTTGATGAATTTTCTTGTAAATGTTGGATCTTCTTCATGCAAAAGAAGGATCAAACATTCTCAAAGTTCTGTGAGTTTAAGGAATTGGTGGAGAAAGATTCGGTGAAGCAAGTGAAGGATCTCAGGAGAGATAATGGTGGAGAATACATCTCTAATGAATTCAAGAACTTCTGAAGTAAAGAAGGAATTCGAAGAGAACTCATAGCGCCTCATAACTCACAACAAAATGGGGTCGCATAGAGGAATAACAGAACAATCATGGGTGCAGCATGAGTGATGTTGCATGATTAGGGCATACCAATGCATTTGTGGGTGGAAGCATGCAACACTGTGGTTTATGTGCAAAACTGTTGTCCTCATAGAGTACTTAGCATGAGTACACCTGAAGAAGCTTTCACTGGTAAGAAACCGGATGTTTCACACTTTAATATTTTTGGATCATATTTTTATGTGCATGTGACCAAGAATGCCAGGAAGAAGCTGGAGCTGACTGCTGAAGTTGGGTTTTTTGTGGGTACACAGAAACACCCCATAATTATCGTGTGTATTTTCCTAACAGTAAGATGAGTGTTATGTGACAGGATATAAAATTCGATGAGGGGAAAGCCATGCAGAGGAGGAATTGTTGGTTCCCAAAGATGATTCTCTAGATGTGGATCAGCCACAGGAGGAGGGTCATGGAGTAGAGGAGTCCACTCACGCAGAGCCAAACATCAGAACTGGTAGAAGGCGTACCACAGAAGCTAATAGGTTGAGACTTGATGTTGCACAGAATGTAGGAGCCCCTACTTCACAACACAGACAAAGACAGTCTCCTGACTGATTTACTAGATACATGGCTCTCATGAGAAAATGTATTGTGACTGAGCCATCTTCCTTTCCAGAAGCAGTGCATGAGCCCACATGGGTAGATGCAATGGTGGAGGAGTATGACTCCATTGTCAAAAACAATTTTTTGGAAATTGCTCCAAGGCCGGTTGATAAATCAGTGGTAGGTTTGAGATGGATATACAAGGTAAAGCAAGCTGATGATGGGAGTGTTGAGAAATACAAGGCCAGATTTGTGGCCCAGGGCTTCTCATAGATTGAGGGGATAGATTATGAAGAAACCTTTGCACCTGTCACAAGGTATTATTCCATAAGGACCGTCCTTGATCTCTCAACGCAGATGGGCTAATGCATTCATCAGATGGATGTGAAGATTTTGTTTATCAATGGGATCATTGAGGAAGAGGTGTACATAGAGCAACTTGAAGGATTTGAGATCTTTAGCAGCGAGTCGCACGTGTGCCGAATCAAAAGAACGTTGTATGGGTTGAAGCAAGCACCCTGTGCTTGGTACACTTGGATAGACATCTATTTCACTGGACTGGGCTTCACCAAAAGTGAAGAGGATCCAAACCTATACCAAATTGTGGTGGAGGGTAAGCTTTTAATCATTTTTATTTATGTTGATGATTTAATATTGACTAGTGATGAGCAGTTGATACACTGTTGCAAGGAGGACCTTTCAAAGGACTTCAAGATGAAGGATATGGGCTTACTTCATTATTTCCTTGGATTAGAAATATGGCATCGAGATGGTGAACGTTTTGTGTCTCAAGGAAATTATGCAAGGGAGATACTGGGTAAGTTTCAAATGGAGGGCTGCAAACCCATGGATACTCCTCTTCCAGGAAACTAGAGGAAATAGGATGCTACTTCTAGAAAGGTAGTGGATGCTACTATCTATTGATAGTTAGTGGGTTCACTAATGTATCTAGTGAACATGAGACCAGACATTTGCAATGTGGTTAACCATCTATGTCAAGCGATGGTTAAGCCTACCAAGCTTTTTTGGAAGGCATGCAAGCATGTCCTAAGATACCTGAGGGCACATCTGAGTATGGTTTATGGTACAGGCAGACGGATGAGGTGAAGTTGCATGGCTTCACGGATGCATATCGGGAAGGTAGCCCATCGGATAGTAAGAGCACATAAGGGGGGATCTTTAGAATTGGATCTACATTTTTTTCTTGGTACAACAGGAAGAAGAGATCCGTGGCACTCATTTCAACGGAAACAGAATACATGGCAGCGAGTCAAGCTGCATGTGAGGCTATCTGGATGAGAAATATCTTGGTTGGTTTTTTTGGTTCTCATTTAGATCTGACAGTGATTCATTGTGATAATCAGAGTTGCATTAAAATCTCGATTAAATCATGTGTTTCATGATAGATATAATCATATACTCATCCAGTATCATCATATCAAATATTGTTTGCAGAGGAAGATCATTTTTCTTCATTACATTCCTATGGAAGATCAGGATGCAAATATTCTGACAAAGACACTCACCAGGAGAAAATTCGAATACCATAGAGACAGGATCGGGGTGAAGGATAAACACTTTCTTTTTTAGAGGAAGTGTTGAGATTCAACAAGAAGATCCTAATGAAAATTATGCACCTACACTAGGATGGAGCCTCAAGCTATTTTTAGGTGGATTTATAATTTTATATGCATGAGCAAATTCTATTTATAGACAAGGTCTATTTATAGATGTATGTGCAAGTTCTATTTATAGATTTCATGTCTATTTATAGATGCATGTCGACTATTATTAACCCTTAATATTAGTTGGAAAATAAACAATAATATATTCTCAATGAGCACTTGGAAATAGTTAACTAAAGTGGAAAATCAATTACCTATAGGAATTTCGAGTTGAGTGGTTGGTTGGTGGGACATGAAAGTGGACTTAGTTGTAACTGAGTGATTCAAAGTTGTAACAAATTTGGAAGTGTAGTTATGAAAGTTGTAAAGTCGTTTAACTCAGTTAAGTGAGTTAATCTCAGTTGTGCTAGTTGTAACTGAAGATACACTAGCGAGAGATCAAGTGAATTAATTATTAATTAATTCACAATTAGTGGCCTCACATGCAACTGAAGATTTACTATTGTTCACTACATGCATTTCAGATCCAATGGAGACCCAGTTGAGATGTAGGTGAAAGGGACAATTTGACTATCAGTTGTGACATTAGTGGTTGCACACATGCGACCACACACACATTGGATGTGCCCATGAGGATTGCGTAGTCAAGACAAGAAGGATTCCATTCATTCAGTGATTGCTATTAGCTGGGATTGCGCGGTAGAGGTAGGTTGTCTAGAGGCAGTAAATTGGCTAAGGAACTTGCCAATTTTTTCATGACAGTGTGAGACAATTGTATGATGTAATGAGAGCTCTTGGATTGGATATTTGTATGATATTGTTTCATGATACATGATATATACATAATATATGATAGTGGGGTTTTTAGCTTTATTCTTTCCCGATAAATTATATGTGTTATGTGTGATTGATCTTTCTTCATGATATTGTGATTGTTGATTGTGTTTTAAATTCCTCAAAAATTTTGTAGAAGTGATTTTGTATTTAACAGTGGCATATAATTGTTATATTAGGAGAATCTAGACAATACATAATTTGTATTAAATTTCTACAATCCCTCCTATTAGGTGTATCCATGAACCTAACATCTCTAACTGTATCATCCTTGTCAAACCTATATCCTGATTGAAACCTACTTTCATATGCACCATTATTTATTTCCTCTTGTCCATGACTCAGTCCTAAGAATTCCCTATCTTTGCATGTCTAAAAAACTCTGAAGAATCATTTCATTAACCTATGCTTGTTTCTCTTGTGCCCTAACAAGTCTTTCCTATGATTGAATGATCCTATCCTTATCTGATTTGCAACTTCTCATCTCTACCTTCAAACTTCTCAATGTATCTGATATGTGAGGGGAGTGCTCACCACCATGATGCTCATATGATCGATAGGGAGAATTACGTGAATTTTAGTCTACCATCTTGTTTTTCATCCTTGATCCTATACTTATTGCAAGCATACCATGTGATATAACCAAATATAAATAAAATCACATGTACCTCAGTGAAGCTCAGAGGAGGCTATCTCATCTGCACCAATTAGTATAAATTAGCATAAAACACACACACACATAACGAAATCAACATACCAATATCAACATCATCAACCTATACACGACGACACAACTGCAACAATGAACAACACCATGCATACATATCAAGCACATATACAATTGAAATACATGCTAGACAAACACATTTCGCCCATCTAGTCCAAGTGTTGAACCTGAGAGCTTTGATACCACTACGTAACCACCCCTCCCACATTTACCCAAATCCACGAGCTTGACATAGTAAACATGATATGTGATTTACTTTGCAAGGCTCGATTTCCAAGGTGCACTTATGGAAAATGGGGTCCACATGTCCAGAACAGATTTCAAACACCAAACGAAACATGATCACACTTATATTAGCCTAATTGACCCAACCCTATTTCATTTCAGTTTCGTTTCCTCAAATTTAATACAAATTTCTATTTTTGGAAAATTTTCAAGTTCTAAACTTCTGAGGCTGTTTTGAGAGCCTAAACAACATTTTCAAGGAAAATGGAGAGACCAAAAAAGTTCAAGATCAATTCACTTATTTTTTTTAGATTCTCATGGAGATATTTGAATCAAGGTATTATGATAGTCAAATGGATATCGTATGCCAAAGTTATGATCCCAGGAAGTTGGAGGTCCAAATTACTCGTTTATACAAAAACTTTGTGTACATGGTACCTAATGCAGGAGCATCCGGCTCAAAATTTTCATTATATTTTAATAGACATAGGGAGTCTTGTGTTTTCAAGGAAGTTGGTTTCCTATGTATTAAATTAATGTAATTATTAATGTTTTGAGTGATTTTAAAGAGAGGTATTTAGAATAAGAATTAATTATATATTGTGAGGCATTTTGTAAATGTTCTCAAATATTGGAGAACATGAGAGAATTAGGATAGTTGAGAGCTCATAGGGATTGAGAGATTTGAGAAATTATTGTAAATCCTAGATTAGGAATTGGTTTCATGAATTTATGGATTAGAGAGGATCCTTAGGGATAAAGAAGAGATTTTAGGACATAGAGGATTCTTAGGATTTTGTTGAGCAAGTTGTGGATCTAAACCAAAATTGGTTGTAGAATCCATTTGTATAAATTGTAAGCCTCAAAGGCATGAGAGGGGATATATAGGATAGAGAGGTATATTTAGGTGAGTGAAAGAGTGTGAGTATGAAGAGAGGCCCAGCTTGAAGCCAAGTACTTTGTAAATATTCTATTTATTAATTAATTATTTGTTGAGTATTTTGGTGAATACTTATGGCGTGGATTTATATTGTGTGTGCACAAGATAGAGAGATTTATTATGCAGGTTGATTATGTGGAGCCTACGATGTCTGTGTATTGAAACAAAATCGTATTTGTTTGTCCAAGGAGTATTGTTGTTGTTGCAGATTAAAAGTGCGATGTGGCTGTTGGGATATGCCAGCGGATTTATGAGATGATTTGAGTATGTAGCGGATGTAAGCATTTGATTGCGGTAAGTTTCAGCTATGAGTGGCGGTGTCACAGTAGATGAGGTCGAAGCTGGCATCAACATTGATATCAGCATTGGTTTGATTTCTTTAATGAGTCGTCTAAGAAATGGCTAAGGCGTGAAGTTGTGCTTTGCGGCTGCCATCCGCTAGACTGTCGAAGTCTCTAAATAGCGAAGAGTTGTTGTTGGAAATCGTGGCATCCATTTGGGCCGCTTTTTGCAACAGGGTAGTAACGAACATCTAAGCCCTGAAGGTGGTGCTTTGAGGGCTGACATGGAAAGGAAAATTTCTATGAATCAGGGGTTGTATGCAGACTCAACAGATAGGTGAGTGCATTTTTATGGTATCGAGCCTTTGATAATGATAGGGGCTTCTAGATGCCATCATTTTTTGGTATCAGAGCCCAAGGTTGGGCTTGAATCTCTCAATAGGGCTGAAAGAGCCAAGAGAGATGGAAGAGCTCTGAGGTTTTGTTTTCTGTACATATATTAATATAGTTGCATGAATGTATTTCTACTGTGATTTTTTATTTTCATGAGAGATCAAACCACTTCAACACAACACAAATTTGATGGAGGCCCTATGCGTTAGATCTAGCCTCAGATCTATGCAGTGTAAATTCATGCACTCGTGCAGAAGAAGGAGTTGAAAGAGATATTTGAGAGCATTTTTGATCTGCTGCTTTTTTGGATCTATGCACGAGGATCCCTTCCTGACCTAGATTATGTGCACGAGGACCGTTGCCTAACTTTGCTAGTGTGGTGTTAGATGTTTGAAAATTCCTTGTCATTTGTTCGAATCCCAAGGAGTTATCTATGGAGGTCTTCTCTAATGACTCATAATTTCAAGAATTGGCTTCAAAACAGTAAAAAAGAAGACTGAATCTAACAATGGTGGCGATTTTATGAAGATTTGGTTGCACATGGAGTCATCGTCCTCTTCCAATTTCACCTCTTCGATTTTTGGTGTTAGAAAATAATCTGACTAATGTGCTGAATAAAATAGTTCCAGGCGAGTTTTGAATTGGAAAAGTTCTTTTTTGTACTAACGCACGAGATTTTCGTGAAGTATTTCTCAGAGGCTAGTTGAGGAGGAAAGCGTTGACTAGAGATTGGATGGTCCCTTTATGTGGAAGCTGCAATCGATGTTTGTTTCGACATGGCCTTAATATGGGAAGGTAATAAGCCGCTTGAACTAAGCAACATTTATAATTTCGATGTCGTGGTGTAGTCAAAAGGGATGATAATGAAAATCTATGCTGAGAGCAAGATGGCATGTGTAACCTCATATGTCTCCATATTGAACCTAGAAACTGTAAACTTATGCTAGTGCGATTTTCAAAAGAGTTTTATGCTTTTACATCCTTTAAAAAAAAACCAACGATGGATCACTTTAAAGTGATTTTATTAAGTTCATTAAAATATTTTAATGAAATCATAAAGTAAAGGATAGGGTGTTAATGTGAAATGGAAATTATGGAAAGTTGGAGTGATAAACGCTTTCATTAAACTTTAATGAAAGTTTAAGGAAGGAAATATAGAGAAGAATTTTGTCTAAAGTAATGATTTTTAAGTTAAGGAGAGAGATTAAGTGCCCATTAAATTATATTTTATTTGAGGTTCTTTGAAGTGGATTTTTATGGTATAAGAAGTGGGATAATTAATGTACTAGTGTCAAAGTTGAAGTAAAGGTATGTATATCATGACGTAAAAGGAGTCTAGTACATTATGTTAAGGTCAACTTCAATTGTTTTTCTGAGAAGAGTTTTTTTCAAAATTGAAGAAACTGGTCAAGTCAATTAAAGTCCTTGCACAAGTTAAGTGTCTCTTAATAAAGAGTTGATGTCAAGTTTGGAGTCAGAGAGTCGTAAATCAAGTCAAAGGTTTGAATTTAATTGGGTGCATGATCGGCGGAGCCCGACACCCAAAGAGTTTGGTCATTGTAATGCAAAAAATACTGCAGTTGTTTTTTGCAGCAAAGAGGAGCAAGAGAGTTTCCCAGAAGATGATTCTAAGACAAAGAACCAAAGTATACAAAGAGGTCAAGCATAGGGAAAATTTTAAGAACCCCCCTAAATTTATATATATATATATATATATATAATAAATGGGTGAATACCCATGATACATAGGAAAAATGGAAGGCAATTTTATTAATAATATAATATGTATATATAATTTTTTGGCGAATCTCTCACGAGATTATATTATCTTGTAAAATCATGGCGAATCACTACTACAAAATGGTGAATCGTTGTCTAGTGGAGTTCCGGGTGTTGGTTCCAATGAAGATATGGTAGTTGAACTAGGAGTAGGAGGAAGAGAGCCACCAAGACCAAGCATGGCACATGGTGACTCATGAGGGAAGTAGTTCTCATGCAGTTTGGAAAACGCGTTCTTCTAGTTCTGCTAAACAGTCTGTAAATTGTAGAGTTTGCTTCTCTTTGAATCTTTGGTTAGCACCTCTACCTATTGCTTTCTGGACTAGCTGATCAGTGAAAAAGATATTGCTGCTATTTTTTTCTCAGTACAAATTTCTGTTTCAGGGGTTGGTGTCATTAAAAAACATACATTTAGGCACTTACTCAAACCAAAGTCTGCTAATCATTATCTTGAAATTTTTTTTATTAGTGGGCACTGAACTTGAAAAATAAGGAGAGAGGAACTTGAATTTCTTCCATAAGGCTATGGTGAAGCACATATTTTTTGGTTTCTGGGATGTGCAAATGACAATCAACAACATCAATTTGAAGAAACATAATATTACTATTTCTAAATTTAAGAAACAACACTGACCATTAACAGTTTTAAAATTGCTTGTAATCACAAAAGATAACGGTAAGGATTATACATTGAAGCTAAGGTAAATTACACCTTCTGTCCTCGTCCCATTTTTTATAATAAACAGAGTATTTATATGTCCAATTAGCAGTACAGAGAATTCAGCAAAACGAAAATATCACTTGTGCTTGATTTTGCGATACCGGCAATGAGTTAGCAGTACTAGATACTCAAATATTATATCTCATGAACACAAGTAAAAGCTTTTCCACGGAATCATCAAAAGTTTAATTTCTTGCCTTCGAATTTCCCTGTCCTTGGTTATGCGTATTGGTATGGTCATTTGATGTTGCTTCAAGAGGACAACCAAACCAAGAATCTCATGTATAATAAGTATGATTGGTCACCAAAATTTCCTGAGAGAAACTTGCTGAATATTTTTGGAAATTTACAGCCAAACCACATCTCAGTTTTAGGTCACATTAATGGTTGAGTGAAGCCCAAACATGAGTTCTATTCATCCAACAGGGACCATGGTTACAAGTGTGCATGTAGAAACAAACACTCATTAGATGAATCGAAAGCACATAAACATACTTTAATAAAGGCATGCCCATGTTTATATACACTTACAATAACGTACATAAGAAGGGGTAAACTTCAGGTTGTGGACAGCCCAAAGTCTCCAAAAAAATGATAGTACTACTATGTCTCATGTAATTCATGTCCAAAAACTGGGCATGCAGTGCTTGCCTCATATCCGTTCTCGTGCATATCACCAATTCCCTACCCAATCCTGTGTTTGGGGGTACTATTGATTTCACAGCATCCATCATACCCAACATCAGAAACATGCTTTACAAAATCCATGCAGGTTCCATCAATGGAATCTCGAAAACCAAGCACCCATCCTATTTGCACTATATCTTCAAAATAATATAAGTCAGTGGAACGCGTGCCAAATTCATCCATTTTTCCTCTGTAATTAAGTTGATCCAGAGAGTCTGAAGTGGACTCTAGAGGGCCCTCTATACAATGGCTAAATGACCATAGCAGGAACACATAATTCCCCTCTTGTCCTGAGTTGTTAATTGACCTTACAGAACTCCTTCCAGAAGCCTTCCTTTTGTGATGTCTTTTGCCATCACTATTATTTGGCATTTCAACGGATGCAGAATTGTCACCTGAAAATCACCACTCAATTTAAACATGTAGTAAGACAGACAAGCACTTAAATGAGGCTTTGATCAAGTATGAATCTGTTACAAGAAATATTTCAAGTCTCCTGAAAGATGCAACTTCATGAGGGTTTGTGTATTGCAAACAGACATACATCCTTTGTTTCCAAGGAAAACCTCATGAGTAAGCCTCAGGGATGCTTCCCACATTTGTGGACAACATCCCCAGTAAACCTGTCAATGTAGACTAGTGCACCTCACCTAGAGGAATTTAAAATTCTAAACCAGGCACCTGTTGGCACAAACCTAGCCAAATGTCCAGTAACATTGGCAACAACCAGTTGAGCTGACCCTTGAACTTTGTGAGTGTGTGCATTATCATGTGATGTGCAGTGAACATGGTTCAAACAATATAAAAGAGCATAATGAGTAAGAGAGGAAATGCCTAAATTGGCCCCAAATGAAAGCTCAGAAAAACATCTAAGTCATTCCTTCCAATGTTTAAGTTCTCTTTCTTTAGCGTGTAGCTTAATCTCAGTTGACTTCAGCTCCACCTCAAGCTCTAAAATCCTTTCTTATTGTTGTTTCTCCAATAGATCACATATACGCTTATCTATATCATATGGTGACACCCTATAGTCATCAACATGAGAAATATCTAAGTGTTCCAAGGGAGTCTTGTCTACAAAACTCCATTGACCTGGAAGCCCATCTGCACAAAGCTCTCCCTCCACCAATTCAACGGAGGAATTTGTGAACTACAAAATATCAAACCAAGCAGAGGAGGATTAAAATATTTACTAGGCTAGATACTTCATATATATGCCTACTACAATGTTATGATAGACTTATTAAACATGTATTTAAGTTAAACAGTTCAGCATCGGATAATGAAACTTTGTCCTTTCGGCCATTATTCAACCTTCATATCTGGGAAACAGCTGATTAAATGGTAGAAGAGCATAGATTGTTCAAGACAATGCCAGGAGAAACCGTTCATGCCCAATCGTATTAGACTAATCCCTTGGACCATTATTACCAAAATGCATTTTCAGAGGTTTACTCTCAAAACATTTTATTGCAAAAAGTCTTCTTACTTTAAAAGGAAGTAGAATAGAAGAGACACCATGCATGTCAAAATTATTTTAGATATGTGCATGATATAAGTCAGAAATGGCATTCAAAAAATATTTCTGTAATCAATGAAAACGTGTTTAATATACAAACAATATGATTGATTTATGGATATCAGAGGCACAATGAATACATTCAATGTTCAGATTTAGCAAGCTCAAAAATTATTTGACATGTCACAACGTAGGGTAGACCACAACCCAAAAAACAAATGTCCAAAAGACAGATACAATTATTTATTAAATGTGTTACAGGCTCTACCGCTAAGCTTCAAAACATCACAAATATGTTCTTTGCGTGAATCTCTATTATCTTGCAGCTTCTTAACAGATTTATTCCTCTCATCATGAAACTGTTGAATGAAAACATGTATCTATGATTAATTTGTTTAGTGATCAAAGTACATCTAACTTAGTTTGGCATGCTTCCATTTACCATCATGAGAACAAACAATTTACCCTCATGAAAACATGTATCTATGATTAATTTTTTTAGTGATCAAAGTACATCTAACTGAGTTTGGCATGCTTCAATTTACCCTCATGAGAAGAAGAATTATATCACAACAAAGGAAATAATCTAGAACAAGAATCATGTTATAGAAGTCATTACCAAATGTTTGATATTGTGACACATAAGATTAAAACAATTTCAATAAGTTGTGCTCTTTATCTAATAACTCATCCAAAACAGGTGGTATGTAAATAAAATAAAGGAAAATGCTTTAGGTGGTTCAAACTCTATCCAAAATTGTGTAGGGGGTAAGGATAAAACAAGGGAAAATACATTGAATTTTCAACAAGTCCCAACTTTAATTGAAAATTGCAATGAGGAAAAATTACAAATTATGTTCCCCTTAGTTTGGGGGTGTTCAGTGATGCAAACAAAAAGAAAAATTATTAAGGAAAGTAGGGCATTTTCCTGGAAGAAAAACGTTGCATTGTTTCACTCTGATAGCAAATATAAAAGCTTTTTACAGCTTCTATTGAAAAAAGGTAGCATTAGAGGCATTCACATGCTAAATGGATTTTTAAAATAGCCTGCAAGTGAGTATACAATCCTAAAAATCCCTAAAATAGACATATTCTTAATGACACCTATCTTTCTTAGTGGAAAATCAACATTAAAAACTCTACTTAATGTGTGGAAACTAGAAAACACTAGACATCAACTGAATTAATCAAACCCAAAAGGATCACGATAAATCTAAAGTATAGAATTGCCATAAAGCTCACCTCACTAGAACCTGATGTACTCCTTTGATGCTTTGAATTTGATTGGAGAAAATCCATTTGTATGTATTATAGCTCAGCTTGCAATTCTGCTTTAATCTCAACCATTCCAGTGACCTCTTGTGCAGGTTCATCTGTTGCAGTTCCTTTTGCTACATGTGGCTAAGTCCTTTTAGCACCATTGCTCACCACACAAGAAGATTGTCATTTACTTCTCCTTGTCTTTGTATTTATACGTTTCCAAGGGTTGTGAAACCCCAACGGTCCTGTCTCTTGGTCTCGCTGGCCAACCTGAGCTAACTTGACCCTTAAAGCAACTCATACTTAAATTAGATTATTAAATGTCTTTCCTTGGGTTCCAAGCCCACTCCTTTGGGTCAAAAACCCCAAACAACAAACCAGAAAACCCCAAGGGTTTTTCGAAGGGGAAATACCTTTCGAGCTACCCAATTTCAACAATTCTTAGCAAACTTAAGCTAGGACTATATGTCCATTTCCAAAATGCTATAAATTAAATTACATTACCTTCCTCAATATGGTTTTGTAGAATCCATTAAACCTATTAAAATAGAAATTCATTTTCTTGGCAGAGTAAGATTTGTAAAATCAGCTAGAAAATACAGTCATACAAATCAGCCTGTATGTACCTCTGCACCCAACGTGTGTAAATAGAACTACAGAGAAAATTTCAATTTTAACCATTCCATCTAGTCTGAGTAATACATCATCAACATTTATATCATTCATCTTTTATGAAATCCAAGCCATAATTTTAATGTCTAAGGTCTATACCACTTTGTTTTGTCTACTAAATACTGGCAACAGAATATTTTTGGTCCTGTTTTGTTGGCTTTGCATTACTTGTGGCCTTGATTCACCAAGGAGTAGTTCAAACTTCAGAGACAGTGCACATTGATTTAATTGACAGGCTGGTGTGACTGTAAAAATATCCCTCTATGCCTACTTCCATGTCAAACCACAATTCCAAACCCCTTGAACAATAGGAACTTCTTAGGTTTAAAGGAAAAGCATAATTTGTATGCATTTCAACCTCACAAATTAAACACGAAACATGAACATGTCATACTAAAGGGTGGGCTATACACAAAAGTATCCCAAGAGTTACTGCAATAGTTACAATGCATAGGAATTTGGGCAACTCCAATGCTTGGTAAATTCAGGACAATTTATTGATATTATTTTTTTTTTCCAGAGGGAAACCTGTTGAAGATTTTCTTAAGATCAATTGTAACTAAAAGTCTAAAACCAGTTAGTGGTAGTGCTTTTTCAGTGTTTCCCAAGTAAGTCGGCAAGTAATCTAAGAAACACTAAACACGAAATGTCATACTAAATGGCAGGCTATAAACAAAAGTATCCCAAGAATTACTGCAGTAGTTACAATGCATAGGAATTTAGGCAACTCCAATGGCTGGTAAAGTCGGGACAGTTGATTGATATTAATTTTTGTTTGAGAGGGAAACCCGTTGAAGAATTTCTTAAAATTAATTGTAACTAAAACCAATTAGTGGTAGTGCTTTTTCAGTGTTTCCAAAGTATGTCGGCAAGTAATCTAAGAAATTTATGTCAGCAAGTAATCTAAGAAATTTCATGGTCTGTATCTTGAATCATTCATTTAAGTTAATTAATTTTAAATATAAACATATGAAAATCACCTCTTCATCTTTCGCATCAATACCACATCAGAACAAAACCCAAGCAAGCCTTCAGCATAGGTACGACATCAGAACAAAATCCAAGCTATTCTTCACGGGATTTTTGGGTGAACTTGGAGCTCTGTTTCAGGAATAGCTAACAAGAGCATTGATATGGGAATAAATATGGTGCTGAAGTAGTAAATCTGTAATATCTTACTATCTAGGAATTTCGCAAGATTATAACTTAAAAAAAAACAATAGAAAGAAAGAAAAAAAAAAGTACGAGAAATTACATTAATCTAATTATAATGATTAACTTAAATATTCCATGCATTAGACAATACACTAGACACAATCTAAGATTAAATACTCTCTTCTCCATATCTCTATCATCTTTTCCTTTTAATGATCGTTCTTTTGCCTCTTTTTTCCAATTTTTGATAGGAAATTCCTCCCAAGCACAACACAATTTTCCTCCAAGTTTTTAATGGCTTTACTTGTAGGCCACAAGGTAGAGACAATATCTGTTAGAGATACTTGTGTCTTATCAGTCTCCCTCATGGATCCGGGTGTGAAATGGATCTTGGATCCGAGGATCTTACATATGAATGAATCCAAATTTTGCGAACATGGCCCCAAGAAGAATCGGTAATAATAATGACCAATGTGCTGACCTACTACTGCTAAATAAATTGAGGTACATTAGATAACATTTTGGTGCAATTTGGTTGGAGATTTATGTCAGCCATTCCCAATTTAATTTTGATTCAATTCAGTAAATTTCAATCTCAAATTACCCCAGCACTTTAAATAAAATAATGGCCACATGCATAGTTTAACTCGGATCAGATTTATTCTAATTTCTCAGCAACAGTAAGTACTCTGATTAACTGATAACTTACAAGTACTCACAACCCCATCACCTCTTGGTCGGTGATTTTCTTCATTCAGAGGCAATAAACTTGTGTGTTTCTTAACAACAGACCAAATAGAAATCAGTCCAAAAAATAAATGAAATCAATGAACTTTTAAACTCACATGAGGGCTTTGGTTTGGTAGTAGGCATTACACTGCCCAAAAAGTTCTAATATTTCTGAGGTCTACGCCACCCAATTGTTATGTCAGAAACGACAATGCTAGTGCAAGTTCCAGCTGAATTTTTAAAAATATATACCCATCAGACCTAGCACCTAATCCCATTCAAATCGGTGTTACACAGTGCAGCTCCAAAGCTCCAGGCACGTTTCTGAAACAACTGAAATAAAACATCTCACAACACGCCGTATTCCAGTTCTTCGTCTTCGTCCGACCTAACCGACTGCTCGAATCCTGCATCCATGATAACCCCTTGCACAACATGGAAAAATTTTTGTCCTCGCCTCGCGTCAGTGGCTTCACAGATTATGTTATTAACAAACATAACTCCGGTAGAATCCTGACCTAGCTGCAACTTGAATCTAGACAAAGACTCCACAACTAGCTCGTCGTTTATCGACACCGACTTCGAGGGAAAATGTAAAGGAACTGCACTAAAACCCAATATTCCTGATACAATGGCTATCGTATTATCAGATGTTGAATTCATAGAGACTTATTTAGTAAAATTTCCGTCTATTTCCTTGACCTCGCTTACCATTTTCGGTTCCAAAATTCGCTGGAAATATTGCTCCGAGGGGACGAAAATGGTAAATGGAAGATCGAAAGGTAGCATTCCGACCATAAATTCACCGGACTCTCCAAAGCTAGGTGGATCGTCGATAGGGCTAGGGTTTCGGTGCTTGAAGAAATGTCGGTTTAGTCTTTTCGGGTTTAGGTAGACCGCGCTGCCGTTTTCTGATGTTGCCGGAAGATTGAATGTGAAGAATAGCAACAAAATAACGGAAAAAAATGCAATGGATAATGAAATTGATTTGTAAAACAATTTAACTGTAAAATGAGGAGGTTGAACCATTTTTGCAGGCATGGCGGATGAGCTCAACCGTCTCCTTTGTTCCATGACGATGTCGGTTAGAGGGATCGATGGAATTCGTTTGAAATGTTGCAAGCACACTTCGAAACTGGAAAATTTATACAAAAATTTGAGGTGGAGAGGCCAATGCACTAGATGCTCAGGAAATCACCTCCAACTTCCAAGCCCCAAGCTCCAACCAGTAAAAAATGGGGTGAATTCCTCCAACTTCCAAGCCCCAACTAGTAAAAAATGGGGCGAAATCTGCTCCAAACTAGAAAATCGGGAGGCGAATGCAGGGTGGAAGGTTTGTGCGCATTTATTTATTTTTACTAACATCTAATAATTAATTGTTTTTTAAATAATTATAGGGATAATTTTATAAAACTATACAAAAGGGGTTTTATATTAAAAATTCGCCCCTTTAAAATTTAAAACCCTTTAAAAGTCGCCTTTGGGCTAAAATTCGCCCCTAAAATTTTCCCTGGTCAAGCGTAGGAAGAGAGCTTGCATTGTTGGATGGCAAGTATGAAGGCTTGCTTAAAAGGGGATTGAATGAAATCCACAAGTGAACAGATGAAGTTCACAAAGGAGGAAAAAATGACTATTGATAGTCATTTCAGAGGTTCTGAGAAAGGAAACAACAAAATAAAGAAGAAGGAAGATGCCAAGGCAAATGGCATATGGAAGTAGTTGACTGATGAAGAGTATGAGAGGTAGAAGGCTGAGATAGCAGTTCATCTTGATTTATTGATGGAATTGTTGCAGAGAAATAAGAAAGACCAGAGACATGGTTGGACCATGAGGAAAAAAGTGAAATGGCAGAGACTACAAGAGAAGAGGAATCGACAGGTAAATATGCAGTTAGTATAAGAGATGAGAAAGCTTGAGCAGATTATGAGAGTGAAATTGAGATGTGAAGAACTTAGAGAAGCTGAGTTGAAAATGGAAGTCTCCATTTGTGAAGCAGAACAGTGAGAAATTCTGGGTGAAGATGAAGACAAGAGATATGTGGAAGATCTTATAAATTATTGTGAGAATTCAAGACATCAAGAAGTTTACCTTGCTGAATAATGAATTATTGATGATTTCCTGAACTGTTGGGCAAGTTAAGATCAATGAGAGGATGTAAAGCCTTGTATTTTTTAATCTAATAGTTTTGATGTGATTGCAGGTTTTGCAGAGGATGAGTAATCTTTTGAAGCTGTCAAAAGTATGGAAGAGTATCTTTCAAAAGATAAATACTCTGAAGTAAAGAATGATAGAGAATGTATCTTGAATGAGAAAATCAGTGACTTGTTGCAACAGAAAGAATTTAGTAATGCATTAATATTTGAAGTTGTTACAACACAAGAACAATTTCTTGTGAAAGAAGGAGATGAGATTCAGATTGAAGAAATGATATGTGAAGCAACAATTGAGACTGTTGAACCTTGTAATTTGCAAACTGACAATTTGTGTATAAATGAAGGGATTTTAAGTGATGATGAAGTACTTATGAAATGCCAAAAATAAATTGAATTGTTGGAATATTTGCTAGAAAACTCAAAATATGATAGTGAAATTGCAGAGGAAGGAGTTCACTTCAGTGGACAAGAATTGAGAGACATCATTGAAACATATAGTGTGGAAGAGATACTTGTTGACAATCTCGAGCGTCCTTTATAAAAAAATTTGGAGAGGTCGAATCAACATACTGATGTGATGATAGAGGAGGAAAATCAGAGTAGCATACTGAAATGTTTCCAAAGGAAAAAGAGGCATTGAGGCCTTATGTTTTTTATTTTAATAATTGTTTTGTGAGTGCAGGTTTTGTTGCAAATGTTGGAGAAAATTTGGCACATATGAGCAGCCAAGTAAAGAAAGAGGAAGAAATTTCTGTGGAAGTACTTAATTGATGGAACAAATAGATTAGCAAATGTTGGAGAAAATTTGGCACATATGAGAAGCCAAGTAAAGAAAGAGGAATAAATTTCTGTGGAAGTACTTAATTGATAGACCAAAGAGATTAGATTGCTGGAAAATATGTTGGAGAATCAAGATTCAATGCAGGAAGAGAATTCTCAATTTCAATATTGGGAAACAAAAGAGCTGAAGAAATGAAGAATGTGAAGATACAAGAGTTAGTGGACAACAACAACAAATTGAAGCAAAGGAAAAGAGATAGTAGCAAATGGAAAAGTATGTACCAGTCCAAGGATGTGCTGGAGATGGAGATTGAAGAATTATGGCAATTAATGATGAAACAGTCCAGATGGAGAAGATTGGCTGTAGAAAGAATGAAAAATCAGAATTTGAAACTGATTGACAAAGAGAGGAAGATGAAACATAATACAACAGACATACAACAACAGCAAAGGAGCAGAGCATGTGAACGAATAAAAACTAAATTTTGGGACCCTGGAGGTTTTCTATCAACATATGGGAACACATGATCTGGAGATCATGAATGTTTTCAACCTTGGGAGTCTGATGCAGGAGCATCTGGCTCAGAAATTTCATTATATTTTAATAGACATAGGGGGTCTTGTGTTTTCAAGGAAGTTGGTTTTCTATGTATTAAATTAATGTAATTATTAATGTTTTGAGTGATTTTAATGGGAGGTATTTAGAATAAGAATTAATTAGATATTGTGAGGCATTTTGTAAATGTTCTCGAATATTGGAGAACATTAGAGAATTAGGATAGTTGATAGCTCATAGGGATTGAGATATTTGAGAAATTATTGTAAATCCTAGATTAGGAATTGGTTTCATGAATTTATGGATTAGAGAGGATCCTTAGGGATAAAGAAGAGATTTTAGGACTTAGAGGATTCTTTAGGATTTTGTTGAGCAAGTTGTGGATCTAAACCAAAATTGGTTGTAGAATCCGTTTGTATAAATTGTAAGCCTCAAAGGCATGAAAGGGGATAGATAGGATAGACAGGTAGATTTAGGTGAGTGAAAGAGTGTGAGTATGAAGAGAGGCCTAGCTTAAGGCCAAGTACTTTGTAAATATTCTATTTATTAATTAATTATTTTTTGAGTATTTTGGTGAATACTTATGGTGTGTATTTATGTTGTGTGTGTGAAAGATAGAGAGATTTATTATGTAGGTTGATTGTGTGGAGCCTACGGTGTCTGTGTATTGAAACAAAATTGTATTTTTTTGTCCAAGAAGTATTGTTGTTGTTGCAGATTAAAAGTGTGATGTGGTTGTTGGGATATGCCAATGGATTTATGAGATGATTTTAGTATGTAGTGGACGTAAGAATTTGATTGCGGTAAGTTTTAGCTATCAGTGGCAGTGTCACAATAGACGAGGTTGAAGCTGGCATCAACATTGATATTAGCATTGGTCTGATTTCTTTAATGAGTCATCTGAGCAATGGCTAAGGTGTGAAGTTGTGCATTACGGCTGCCATCCGCTAGACTGTCGAAGTATCTGAATAGCAAAGTGTTGTTGCTGGTAGTCGTGGCATCCATTTGGGCTGCTTTCTGCAACATGGTAGTAATGGACATCTAAGCCCTGACGGTGGTGCTTTGAGGGCTGACATGGAAAGGAAAATTTCTGCGCATCAAGGGTTGTATGCAGACTCAATAGAGAGGTGAGTGCATTTTTATGGTATCGAGCCTCTGAGAATGATAGGGGCTGCTAGATGCCATCAGTACCTAAAGGTTATAAATACATATTGGTTCATTAATTCAATAATCTCACTAGAGAATCACCGAGAATACCTTATGCACTCTCAACATAGCCGCATCACCACTTATTAGTCCACACATTCATTAACTAATCAATAGCTAAACAATTCATGACAAAAGCCATAGAAGGTACACATCATATGAACAACATATAACTAGAAAATAACCAACAAATAAACCATAATAATAACAATAATAGGACAACTTTTAAAGTCACATAATAACAAGTACATTTACTCAAAAAATTCTAGAGGAAAAGAGCTCTTATTAACATATGAAAATATAACCAAGTCACAGACTTCCACGTACCACCCAACCAAAGATTCAGCTGAACCAAATCTCTCTTTCATACAATGACCCCCATGCCATATTCCAAGCATGAAGGCAATCCTTCATTCCAATGAAAATTCATAACCAAATAACCACATGAATACACCATGCATGCCAAAACTAGTAAGTGAATCATACATGCAACTCAGTACCTAGAAAGAAATCCAACTATATTTGTTGATCCTGTTGTCCCCTTGTGCTTTCTTGCTTTCCTTTGCCTTCTTTCCCCAAATCCAATGTGCTCCAAGAATGATCCAAGATTTCTCTGAATGTGCATGAGTGAGTGAGAGAGAGAGAATATAAGAGATTTCCAAGCTAAAACTGAAAAAAAGCTATGAAAGGATCCTCAGAAGCCTTTTTATCATTGAGACCTATATTTTCTTCATTTTCCCTCTATTTTCCTTCAATTTTCCTCAGATGCAACGTGTGACCTTTCACCTTCCTTTTCTCCCATTTTTCATTATTTTCATAAATAAAATTCCAATTAATGCCACTTTTCTTTTCCAGATCCTTTGTCACTTCCTTTTCCAATTTCCTTAGCCATTAATTAATCAAAATTGATCCCCATCACTATGTTTTTTCCCAACATTTAGCTTGGAATACATATCCCATGACCTTGGTCTTATTTTTTCCTTTATTAACTTTATTACATGGACTTTTAACTAGTGCTATTATAGATTTGTTGTACCATCAAGTCTAGTAACAGGAAATGAGGTCTATATGATCCCTTACCTGTACCCACTCATCCATGGGAAACCATTTCCATGGACTTTATGGGAGTTTTACCAACAAACAAGAAGGGACATGACTACGTGTTCATGGTAGTTTATAGGTTCAACAAGATGTGTGTTTTATGCCCTGTAAAAATACCGTCGGCCGAAAAAGAAGTAGTGAAATTGGTCTTTGGACATGTCTCAGGTGCACTTTGGGATACCAAGAAGAATTATTTTAGATGTGACATGATATTTCTTAGTTATTTTTAGACTAAATCATGTATAATATGGACATGAAGTTAAATAGGTCTACAACATGCAATCCTCAAATAGATGGGTAGATTGAAGTAGTCACACACAACTTTGGTGCAACTTTTGAGGGGTTACAATATGATCTCGATTATGAATGTTAGCTTTTTCGTACATAATTTCAAACCCTCGGATATAAAATTTATTTATCGATATTATGCTTGATGTACAATTTTCCTTGTTGCTTATGTGTGTCAAAACAAGTGACTTTAACTGAAGTTTTTATGAGTGAATTCAAGAGCATAAAGTATGAATTTAAAATTATGAACGAAATAACAACATTAAGAACAACAAACCATCACAATTGATCCATTAAAACAAAGTTTAGATGAAGGAGTTCACCTCGCCCGGGCTACGTCTCCTTGGTCTAGCTTCCATGGCTTGTGGCCTTTGTATTATCTCAATAGTTCTCAAATTGTTGTTTTCTATGTAACAAATGCCCCCTGGAAAATACTCCAATGAGTTCAAAATGTTGAAATATATCATAAATGACTATTTGTTCACTCAATTTGGCCTTTAGATGCTCTAAGCATGGCGCTTCCCTCTGGTAGCCCTAGAGTCTCTAAATTCTTTAAGATGACAAAACCTCTATAGAACTGCTCTTTTCCTTTGAAACCTATTCCAATGTGTTCAAAGCATTGCAATCTGCTAGGAGTGACTCTTCCCCGAGCCAAAATTGGTCAAAAGTACTTTCTCAAGATATGGTCAAAACAATTTTTCCCTGATTCCTCCTCCAAATTTGGAGAAGACTCCGGATAGCTTCGACAAATTTGGCAATACCACAAAAATGGTGGCGCCCCTAGAAAAATCTGCTAAGTTAAACTACAATTAAAATTAATTAAGTGCATATTAATATGGATAAGCGTGATTAGCGCGATAAGTGGGTTTAATACAAATAATGGTTAAAAAAAATTAAGTGTTATGCGGAATTATGATTACGGATAAACATTCTTCCCTAGATGTAGTGCTCATCTAGAACAAGAGGTTAAAGACTTTGAAACTACTTTCCTAACTCGTGAATAGACACAAATAATAGATCAAAGAACTTACTTGGTGTTATAGGTCAATTTAGGGTGCCATTCCCAACGACCCTCGGTTAATCTGAGCATCATCTCTATGACCAATGATTAAGGGTCTATCATTCCTATCATTTCGGTTTGCTACATGCTCTAAGACAAGAAAACAAGACAAATCAAGCAAGAATTTCATCAAGAAAAGTTTTCCATGGTTTTAAGCTTATTATATAACATATGAGAGCTCACCAACGCAGCTCTTATGGGGCCTAAGTGCGTTGCATATGCGTGTAGCCCCATGCAAGACCCCGCTTCCGAAAAAGCACTTCCGACATTCAAAGGTGCGTTGGTCACATTGGGAGAGAAATTCTCATTGTTTCGAATCTCCACTTGGTCGGCGTCTTCTAAAAGAGTTCACATGTGTCAACCTTCAGCATCCATGTGTCCATTTGACATCTAGCATGACCGGAAACATGTCTTGCCTATTATTGGAAAGTCATTGATTGAAAAAAAACCTATAGTTCATCTATAAATTGAGCATAGATCTGAGTGCTTGAGAAGGAATAATTTGAGTAGAGAAATGCGAGAATTTTCCTAATTGAGAGCTAGATTTGTGTAGCCATGTAGGAGAGATTTATACTCGTGATGGGCCGAGGATCGTTGCTAGAAGGGTCACTTCAAATCACAATTGGTTGTAACCTCTCCTATCATCAATAAAGAATACATCTTATTTTTTCCCTATATGCATCTGATATTGGCTTTGATTTTCCATATTGCATGATATTAGCCGATGTGTATGGTTTATGCTTTATCGATTTAGCTAAATAGCTTGAATAGATATCTATATTATTGCATCTTCTCATTGTTTGCGTTCTTTCTTGCATGAAGCATTCAACTCACAAACCGCTTGAATTTGAAGCCGCAATGTAAGCGACGAAAAGGAGTTATTTGGAAGCGACTCGAACAAGTAAGCCTCCAATCCTCTCTATGTATCTATTCTAAGTTAGAAAAAATAGTAGTATAGTCTTTCACCAGTTGTTCTATACCAGCAGCATGTCTAGGGAAGCGTGATTTATCCGTAATTCACAATTCTAGCCCAACAAAATTGGTGACTCCAATGGGGTGAATTTCTCTTAGATCTAGGTATTTAAGCCTCCGATTTTATTTGTTTATCCACCCAAGCAGTTGTTACACATAAATATTAAACTTTTTTCAAAGCTTAATTTGCAAAGACAAAGTGAGTTAAACAAGCAGTATTTTTTCTTTGTATACCGTGGCCCAACACACCCTTAGACAAGACATGCGTGCTTTGCGTAGTCATCGTCTCCCTTCCTAGCTTGCGTTGCAGCATCGTCTCCTTGTAGACTGCGTTGACTCAGCAGTACACAAATTCCCTTGAATTTTCCTTTGCAATTTGCTTCAAAGCTTTGTTTGCTACGTGTTTTTGAATACTTCTCCTTATACTCTTTCTCCTTATATACCAGTGACTCTATATACTTCTTCTCCTTTGACTGAAAATTTGTTCAATGTTGTTTAAAAAAAGTTTTTCTTTATAATTGACAAGTTGATTTCAAAGTACTTTTTATGGTCGCATTAAGAATCATTTGCTTTCGAAATAGGAAATTGTCATAAAATCTTCATTTCCTTGATAGGAGAAATTGTTGTTGAAATCCCTCATTTTTCCTTCAAAAGAGAAATTGTTGTTTGTATTCTTCGTTTCTTGAAAGTAAAAAAGCATTTGAATTGTTGATTTAGTGCTTTCCCTAGTCTTTTATGCATTTATAACATTAAGGAAACCTGAAAAAGAAAAACTTGCATTTTCATGTAGAATAATGTGTGTTTGCAAAGGAACATTAGGAAATACACATTTAGTTTGATATTCATTGATTTGTTTGCTCTCTTCCCTTAGTAGCTAGGTTTTTCATTGAAAAGTCTGAAAGTGAAAGTTTGTTTATCATTCTTAGCTTGCATTTTACTAATTTCATACACATCATCGCGTGTGAACCTTTGAAAGGCAAATTTTTAAGAAATATCAACATAAAATTAATCTCAATTTACTTAACAACGCATTGGAACCATAATGATAACATTTAGAAGTTCTAGGCTAAAGACATGTTTCGACGTTGTAAAACATAGCAATTGTCGTTAACTTGTCCGCAATACATTCCTAGTGTGATACCTCACTCCACGTACGTAAGTATATCGGAGCTCGTCCACATAATTTTGGGTATATTGGGTGGTGTTACAAGCACGATAAGTATAAAGGGGTGCTCTCACTATGCGGTTTCGCATCGTACAAAGTGCTAATAAAGACTTGGGCCTCCACATATCTTCAAGTATATTTGGGAGGAAAAATTTTCTCAGGTGCTATCCATCCATAGTGAACTCAGTCATGCACTCTTGAAATTGTGATACACCGAACATAGCATTCAGGGGAGATTACCTACCCATACTTCTTGTTCGCTAGGAGGCATGCCTGCAGTTCACAGCTTTCTTGGTAAACCCTTTTGCCTAGAATTACCCTCTTGGTTAAAATAAATTATTAATCGTGAATATAAAAATCCTATCCCCCCTCGTTCGCGTAGATTATATTTGAAACCACCTATACCACCAAAAGTTACTCTGGTCGGCGTAAAGGCGACATCACTCTACCGAAACCAATACTATCAAGCATTCTCTGGTGAAGCATCATCTTCTCATATACTGCAGTTGGCACAAGTTGTTTCTATAAATCTCGTCTTTGTCTACTCGTTGTCTAGATGCATTCCTCATAGCCACCGTGGTCATGATCCTTCCAATATGTGAGACCATACCTCTCGAACTCGACGTTGTTCAACTAGAGTTGAACTGAATCCCATTGTGCTTTAGGGCCGAGATGTTATTTCGGTCAAAATGGAAATCATCCCCAGACCAATGAAATAGGGTCTATCATCCCCTATATTTCAGCTTGCTATATTCCCTAAGTGGAGAAAATCTTGATCCCGAAGTCGAACAACCGGAAGTTGTTCTTGTATTGGTCACCTCAAAATATATTGTAGCCATTGAGTCTCCCATATCATGCGGTTTAACCCCCTGAAATATACTTCAGCCCGACGCTGAAGTTCTTCCACCTTAGTTTGATTTCGATTGAAATAAATATCACAAGATGAGACACCTTTAACTCCAACTAATTTTCGGTAGGAGCTTTACTTGTACTAGTCTTTTCCTCAATCATCTTCCTCTCGATTTTGTTGATCCCGCTTTTCACTTCGAGTTCCCGTAGATTCTATAGGATATACACTCGAGTCATTTGATCATGCCGAGATAACATCGATCGAACCATCTATTTCACTACGACAACATTTACCTTTGCTGCTATCTTCGATTTTGTCCATTGAATTCACCCATGTCATCATCGTGAATCATATCCCGGTTTCCCTCCTTTATGAGTACTGAACGGCTTGATCCTTTATTCACATCTTGAATGCAATATCAAGCTCGATCCCATCGCTAGTCTCCTTGGTGGTCGGTGATACCACAAAAATTACCTCTTGGAAATTCCAAAATTCAATCGAAAACCTCGGAGAAGTCTTGTCAATGCATGTTATAACTTATCATTTGTGGTGCTACTCCAAACTCCTTAAATGATGACTCGCTAGACTACGTCTTTTCCGTGAACACACTCACTGAGTCCAAATGCACAATGAGGGATGGTTCTTTTCTTCGTGTCAACCTCGTTAAAAAAATGAAACATAGTCATGAGGATAGTTCTTTTTTTCTTGTGTCAACCTCGTTTAAAAAATGAAACAAGTACCTTGAGGATACTTATTTTTTTCTTGTGTCAACCTCATTAAAAAATGAAACAAGTGCTTATGAGGATAATTCTTTTTCTTTTGTCAACCTCGCTAAAAAATGAAACAAGTGCCTTTGAGGAAAGTTATTTTACTCAGTCAACCTCGTTAAAAAAATGAAACAGGGCGATGAGCATAGTTCTTTTCCGTGTCAAGCTCGTTAGTGAAACAAATCCTCTCCTAATTATGATGAGTCTTCCATCTGATCTTGTAAATGAACCTTCATTCCATCCAAATTTATTAGTAACCAATATTCTACTGTAGTGAATGAAATGAAGCTAGGGGGCATCTACTCTTTCGTGGGGCATTCGACATGAGCTCTTGGCAGTGTATCTAAGACATTCTTACTAATCGCACGTAATCGACAGGTAAAGTTCGAGGGAAAAAATCAGTTGAGAGCTCCAAATACAAATGATAACTATGGAATGGTAAAAATGAATAGTGAAACTACTTTCTTTTATAGTCATTAAATTGTTTGCAATTTAAATTTATTGCTATGACTATAGTTTTATTATGTTTTTATCATGAAAAGCAAAATTATAATCCATTTGATGTTGTTCTCAGTACAGAAATACATCCGATGAACAGCATTAGTCATGCGATTTATTTAAAGAATGACTCGACCACAAAGCATACTTTTTCTCCTTATTTTTTGAGCTTTGTTAAAACGAAAAAGGATTTGAAGCGCACTTTTATCTCATTTTCGAGCTTCGATAATAGTGAAAAATGAACCCCGGAGTCTTCTTTCAGCTCTTTTAAAACTCGATAATGTGAAAAGATTACCGAGCACTTGCCTTTTTCTGAAAGCTCGTTAAAGTAAATGAATCGATATTCTACTGCGCATAATTTTAACCCTTTTTCTAGACCGAGATAGATTTATTTACGAAAATGAATACTTTGGTTAAACATGACCAAAGAGGTTCTCTCAAATATTATTTTACACTTTTTTCGGATCTGAGTGACAAATTTATCGAAAAAGTACTTTTGGAGTTCTCTTCATCCTCTTTTTCGGACTCTATAAATATGAAAAAGGGACTCAGGGCTATCACTCGTCGTTAAGCTTGTTAAAACATAAAATAGCGATGGGCTTATCGATCATGGCAAGAATTGAGTTTCATTCATCACTAGAATCTTTAAATTATTAAATATCGATACTTTATTCGCCCAAAGGGTTGAATTATAGATCAAGCAAATGTTATCCTCAGCTTGTTATAAAGAGGTATTGTTCGACAAATGACGTGGAAAATTTGGGAAAAGTAGCAGAGTTTCTTTTGGTAGCAAGTCGCTCTTGAAAATGACACTTCTTTCACACTCCATGTCCATGACCGCTTTTGGGTTGGGTAATCATATTAACGGTGCCATTCACACCTATGGCTCTACCATACTTCACTCAGCTTTGGGTCAATGCTGCTAACTCATCACAGTTGTCGTTGAGATATAGTTCAAGCAGAAGTCATCCAGGGATTAAAAACTCATCCTTCCAGCAATACTCGTAAACCTTCATTTCCATGGACCGCTCATCCCCGAAAAATTTTCTATATCAAGTCATGCTTGTCTCAAATCAGTAACTCTAGTTTTGCAAATAGCAGACTTCCGTCGATGAAAAAATCAATATCCAAGAAGTTCACTAGAAACATAAGATTCCAAGCATCATGAGCATTTGCTACAACATTGACAAGATCCTGCTGTCAGACTTTTTGACGTAACGCATTTTGTTTGGTAGTCTCGAAATCAAATCATCTATTCACGCTCTCACAAAATGTATCTAGAAAATCTTGAGGGCCATTGACATTAATGGTGGTTCTCTCACGTTTGTTAACAGCTCATTATCATTGACAAGTAATCAAACGATGTATTTTCATGTTCAACTCACAAATCATATAATCGCAGTGGGCTAGACTCATGCACCCGAATGATCGAGTAACAAGATAAGAAGATCCTGGATCTAGTCTCATCCATCTGCCGCGATTTCAGGATTTTTGTACACATCATCTATACGGTGACACTACATACAGATTTTTCATCCAAACATGGGCCTATATCTCGTAGGCATGTCCGCATCTGGGGCAACATTCCAATGAAGATGAATTTCAATTGTGTACATGTTATTAGATTGTTTTATGTGCAACATGGGAATTCTACCCTCAAAGCAATTATGATCAAAGAGGATATATCATGATGTAATGAATTTTAATATTGATGCAGGTGACCACTCTACTTCGCTTCTGGCTCATCACAAGTGTAAAGCATCTCAATCAAATGTTCTTATTATTTGATCTCATGCTTTAGGGGCAATTTTTATACGGTCAATTTGGGTGTCATTCCAAATGACCTAGTTAACTAGGCATCATCTCTAGGACCAATGATCAAGGGTCTATCATTCCCTATCATTTCAGTTCCTACATGCCCTAAGACAAGAAAACAAGACAAATCAAGCAAGACTTTCATCAAACAAAGGTTTCCATGGTTTGAAGCTTATCATATAACATATGAGAGCTCATCAAAGCAGTGCTCTAAGGAGCCTAAGTGCATTGAATATGTAGGTAGCCCCATGCAAGGTCGCTCTGCAGAAAGCACTTCGACATTCAAAGGTGTGTTGGTCACATTGGGAGAGAAATTCTCATTGTTACGAATCTCCACTTAGCCAGGTGCCTTCTAGAAGAGTTCACGTGTCAAGCTTCGGATCCAAGTTTCCATTTGACATCTACATGATCTGGAAATATGTCTTTCCTATTATTGAAATTCATTGATTGCAAAAAAACCTATATTTCATCTATAAATTGAGCACGGATATAAGTGATTGAGAAGGAAGAATTTGAGTAGAGAAATGCTTGGAGAATTTTCAATTGAGAGCTAGATTTGTGTAGTCGTTCTTTGGAGAGATTTATACTATGATGGGCCGAGGATCGTTCGTCGAAGGGTCACTTCAAATCGATCAATTGGTTATAACCTTTCCTTATATCATCAATAAACAATACAACTTATTTTTTCCCTATATGCATCTATATTGGCTTTGATTTTCCATATTTCAAGATCTTAGTTGATGTGTATGGTTTATGATTTTCTAATTTAGCTAACTAGCTTGAATAGATATCTATATTATTACGTCTTCTGTTGTTTTAGTGTTCTTTCTTTCAGGGAAGCATTCGACTCACAAACCTCTTGAATTTGAAGTTTGCAACAAAAGCTACGAAGGAGCTATTTGGAAAGCCACTCGAACAAGTAAGCCTCCAATCCTCTCTGTGTATCTATTCGAGTTAGGAAAAATAGTCGTATAGTCTTTCACCTATTGTTCTAGGCTAGCACCTTTCTAGGGAAGCGTGATTTATCACGTAATTCACAATTACGACCCAACACTTGGAGTCCAAACGCTTCCTATTCTCCTTTTGTCGCTCTTGTAGTGGCTTCAAATCCAAGCTAGATGTCCGAAAATATTTCCTACAAGAATGAACACTAAACAACAAAAGATAGCAATAATATAGATGTTTATTCAATTTATTAAGTTAAATCAATAAAACATAAACCATATACATCATATAAGAATTCATAATATGAAATACATGAGCTTATACAGAGATACATATGTGGGAAAGTAAGAAAAAATATTTATTAATGGATAGAAGGGGAGGTTACAACCCGGTGATTGATTTAGTGTCACCATCTCTAGCAACATCCCAGCCTCATCACAATGCACATCTCTCGACGAAACATGTCACTCAAATCAATTCCTCAATTGAAATTCCACCAGCATTTCTCTACTCAAATTATTCCCTATCAAACACTAGGATGCTGTGCTAAATTTATAGAGGAGATGGAGGTAGTTTTACAATCAATGAATTTCTAATAATAGGCAAGACATGTTCCTAATCTCGGAGGTATCAAATGGACATATGGATTCAAAGTTTGACACATGAACTCTTATAGAAGGCACTAGCCAAGTGGAGATTCTGAAACAATGAGAATTTTTCTCCCAATGTGACTCAACGCACCCATGAACGTCGAGAAGTGCTTTGCAGAGCACCCTTGAGTGGGTTTACTTGCATATGAAACACACTTACTCCCTTTAGAGGTAGCGTTGGTGAGCTCTCATATGATATATTATAAACTTCAAATCTTGGAAAACCTTTGCAATGAAAGTCATGGATGATTTGTCTTATTCTTTGTCTTAGGGCATGTAACAACTGAAATGATAGGGGATGATAGATCCTATTCATTGGTTTTGGAGATGATGTCTAGTTAACTAGGTCATTGGGAATGGTGCCCAAATTAACCTACAAAAATTGCCCCATACGCATGAAGTCGGTAATAATAATAACAATATTTTGATTGAGATTCTTTACACCATGATGGAGTTGGAGATGAAGTGGAGTGGAGACTCGCATCAATATTACAATACATTACATCATGATATATCATCTTGATCATAATTTCGAGGGAATGCATTCCCATGCTCGGCACATAAACTTTCTAATAGCATGTACATAATTCAGAAAGTCATCTACATTTGAATGTTGCCCAATATATATATAGGCCCATGTTCGATGATGATCTATATTTAAGGTCACTGTACGGATGATGTGTACAACAATCACGAAATCGTAGCCCGGATGGCTAAAACTAGATCCGGGGTCTTCTTATCTCGTTCACTTGATCATTCGAGTACAAGTCTAGCCATGCGAATATATGATTTTGTAGTCGAACATGGAAAGACATCATTTGATTACCGACCAATGATGTGAGTACATTAACAAATGAGATAGAACCACCATTGATGTCAATGGCCCTCAAGTGCTTGCGGTACATTTCGTAAGGTGTGAATAGATTGTTTGATGTCGAACGCAAAAATAAAATTTTTTCACATCAAAAGTCTAGACGCGAGGATCTTTTCAATGTCGTAACAAGCCTCATGGTACCGGAATATAATGTTTCTAAGTGAAATTCCTGGATAATGATTTTCAGTCGACGGAAGCCACCTTATTTCGAAATAGGAGTTACTAATTTCGGAGACAAAGGTATGACTTGATATAGAAATGTTCAAGGGATGATTGTCATGAGAATGAAGGTTTATGAGTATTGTAGAAGGATGAGTATTCATTGGATGACTTCTCTTGAACATATCGGCGACTACACTGAGATGAGTTGGCAACATTGACCCAAAACCGAAGTGAAGGTATGATGAACCATAGGTATGAATGAACCTCCAAGAAGAATACCAAACCCAAAAAAATCACGATGATGGAGTGAAGTGTCGTGTTCAAGAGCGACACATTAGCAAGTAAAAAGTTCTGTTCACTTTCCCAAATTTTCCCTGGTCATTTGTCGACCAAGTACCTCTTTATTTTTTTAACAAGCTTGAGGAGGATAACATTTTCTTGATCTATAATTCAACCCTTCGAGCGAATAAAGTATCGCTACTTAATAATTTAACGAGTATAGTGATGAATGAAACTCAATTCTTGCCATGATTGATAAGAACATCGCTATTTTTATGTTTTAATGAGCTTAACGACAATGATAGATTGGTCTTTTTTCATATTTAGAGAGTTTGAAAAAGAGGGACGAAATAAAACTCCATAAGTACTTTTTCATAAAGTTGTCGCTCGGATCCAAAAAAGTGTAAAATAATATCACGAGAGAACCTCCGTAGTCATGTTTGACCAAGGTATTCCTTTTTCGTAAATAATCTATCTCGTATCGGAAAAGGGTTAAACTTATACTCGAGTAGATATCAATTCATTTACTTTTATGAGCTCGAAAGACAAGTGCTCGACAATCTTTTCACATTATCGAAAGTCTAAAAAGAGTTGAAAGAAGACTCCGGGGGTTCCTTTTTCGCTGTTATTGAAGCTCGAAAAAGAGATAAAAGTGTGCTTCAAATCCTTTTTTCATTTTTTAACAAAGCTTGAAAAATAAGGAGAAAAAGTATGCTTTGTGTTCAAATCATTCTTGAAATAAATCTGCATCGATTACTCTATTCATCGGTTGTAAGACCTATTGAGAACAACATCAAATGGATTAAAAATACCCTGTTTCATGATAAAAACATAATAAAACCATAGTCATAGAAATAAACATGATTTGAAAACAATTAAATGACTATTAAAAATAGTTTTACTATTCATTTTTACCATTCCATAGTTACCATTTCCATTTTGGAGCTCGAACTCGATTTTGCACCTAAACTTTAGCTATTGATTGTGATCATTTATGTGGATGGATTTCATTTCCATTTGATCCGGGTTAGTGCCATGAACCCTCTCTTTCCTTCATTAATCATTTCATTTCTTTTCGGTGCAAATTTTTAGGGTTTTAGGGGGCCCTAGGGTAAATCTTGCTCAAAAGAGAGGCAACGCACCCTTGGACATCGAAAGGTGCATCTGCATAGCGACTAAAATGAAGGCTAGCTACATATACAATGCACCTGTCTCTTGTCCAGGGTTGCGTTGGGCGCAAGATTCATTTTTTGCATCATGCCCAAATTTTGCCCAATTTTTTGCATTGAATGGAATATGATGGTTCTTATGGTTATATTTCGAGTTTTTCATTGGATTACAAATGACATTTACATGGAGGGAAAAAGAGAGCATGAAGAACAGTAATATGATTTCCTAAATGATCCGAGCACGATGAAGAGCCATAAGAGATTGTGGATTGTTAAAGTACTTCCGGTTGTCGGGGATGAGGCAACAAATAGAACTCTTGGAGTTCTTAGTTCGAGCATGGGATCCGGCTATTGGGGAATTTCATATTAATAACCAAGTGGTTCTCATAACGAGTAGAGGATGTATACTTTCTTACTGGGTTTGTCAAGGAGAGGCTTGCTTATTTCGCTCTCGGGGTCTATTGTTGGAGGAGACGTGAGAGATTATGTTTTACAACATTGTTATCCAATGGAAGAGCCAAGAAAATATGGAAAGATAAACATCCGATATCTTAGATATTTTCCTTTGAGAACTATCCTTTTCACGATCGCAAAACTTTCTAGCACCGTTACACTACATGTAGTGAATAGATCGTATATGTAGGACGCGCTAGAGTGTATGGAGCCAATAGTCTTAAGACCGTACCGAAGTTGTACTTTCTCGGATAAAATAACAAGCGAACAAAGAAAAGGGAGGAAGGAAGAAGAAATTCGGTTTATGGTTCGATCCTCATATCATTTTCCTTAGAATGGATTCCACTAATGAAGCCACAACATGTGACATTGGATGTGTCTAATCCTAGAGATCCACGCGATGCATAGATGGGTATAACTAATGGGTAGGCACGCGGGCCAATCGACCATTGTGTTTTTCAAGCTGCGTTCTTGGCCTAGTTACGGCAAATGATTTTCGCCATCGATGAGTATGCATACGCGAGTGTTGATTTCCGAGGAGATCCGGATTTAGCTTTACCGGAAAGGCGCTCGCTAAGAATGTTTTAACCATGTTTTTTTATTTTCCTAAGGTTTATATAATGCTTTTGTATTTTTGATGTTTTCCCAAGACTAAATTAAATGTTTGATGTAATGCGGATGTTGGTTGAGTTCAACCTAGGTGGAGGAACCAGTGTGTAGCAGATGAGCCAGCGAGAGAGGGTTGTCGGGAGAGCGTCCTTCGGGGATCTTGATATGGCCGAGACTCGCGTGAGCTTCAACAACACATAAAGGGGTTGACCTTTGGGATTCCGGAGATCTTGGATCGAAGAGTTACCCATGCGACTGCAGCATCACACTATAGGTGTTCTAGCGTTGGATGCGGTTACTACGTTGGATGGCTAGATCTATAGCATGTTACCACGAGCACCACTAGTTTACTTTTGACATTTTGCATACATTTTGAGGTCAGAAGACCAATGTGTCTTGGGCACAAATTTTTGTAAAAACCTATAACTATCTATCTATTTGATTTCAGTTTTTTCCTATGTTTATTGTGAAATCCTATTCAATGATGTGATTTTTTTCTTTACATGTGTTGCAAACGTCATCGTCTAAAACTTGATTAGCTAAAGAATCGATCAATGTGTTGAAATTTCTGGAAATGTGTTGATATTGAATAAAATCAAAGTGTCTTTCCAAAAGTCGAATTCTTAGGAAAAAATCTATGCAGTCTTGGATTTCTAACAGTATAAACACTAGTAAGTTGTAATACCATAAGTTGTGAGTCTAACCTTATGATGATGCGGTTAATACCAAATGAAATGGCATCGGAGAGAAGTTCGATCAATGGGCTATACTCAACGATATTTTTCATTGATATACCGATACAAATCCCTTGAAAACTCACTAACTTGTCGTTCGGAGTGAAAATGGCCCACGCTACGAGAGGAAAGATTCTGCGTACTATGACTAGCACCATCAACATATCCAACAAATGGTTCGAAGATTTAGACATCCGCGATGAAATGTAAAGTGGATTAATAACGTCAAAAAAAACTCTAAAAAACAAACTAAGATAGTGAATTCAAATCAATAGCATATATATACAATATAATACAAAAAAATTACTACGCTCATGATTAAGCATAGTAACGTTTCAAATACAACCCATTTTCACGGGTTGCGTGCAATAGCATTCCATCGTAATCAACTAACTCATAGGCGACCTTAACAATAACTCTTTTGAAAATATAGGGGCCATACCATAATGGCTCAAATTTTTTTGTACCTATTACATTAGCTTCTTGATCATAAAGTAAGACCAAGTCGCCCTCCGAGAAAATGCGAGGCTGGACATTTTTGTTGTATTGCCTTTTATACGTCTCTTATGCGCTTCGTTGGCCAATTGGGCTTCACGACGCATTTCATCAAGATGGATGAGGTTAAAAATACTGCACTTCTTCTTCGAGGTGTTAGGTAACAAGTCGATTGTGAGTTTTAACGATGGTATTTCACATTGGATTGGTAAGATAGCTTCCATACCATACACCAATTGAAAAGGAGTAAATCCAATTGTGTTTCTCATTTGAGGTTCGGTACGCCCACAAGGCGAGTACAGGGGATCAAATTCCAGTTTTATTTTACGAACTACTATCATTCGTTGAAGCATACGTTTAAGAATTTTGTTGATAGCCTCAACTTGTCCATTTGATTGTGGATAATAAGGAGTAGAATTATCATGTGAAAATCCTAACTTGGTCGTTAATTCGGTCATCATGTGGTTGTGAAAATGCTTCCCATGATCCGTAACTATAGCTACATGAGGACCCCCAAACCATGCATAACATGATTAAATAAAAACAATGTAGTTGTCTATCTCGTGTTGTTGAATGTAGGCATCGCTTCTGTCCCATTTGGTAAAGTAGTCGATTGCGACAATAATATAACCATGCCCCCCATATGAACGAAGGTTATAGGTCATGAAGTCAATTCCCCATTTCGAAAAATGGTCCCACGAGACAACGAGATGCATTGGCGCTCGCGGTTTGTGGATTTTACGATAAAAAAATATGGCACGCATGACAAATTCGACCGCGAGGATGCAGTTGCAAAATATGGTAGGCCAAAAGTAACCAACGCGGAGTATATTCTACGCAGTAGCATATCCCGGATAAATGTCCACCACAATCTCTAGCATAACAATCATTTAGAACCTTTTCGGCCTCCTCATGAGTGAGGCACCTCCCTAAACTAGTATCGACACCACGATGATAAAATGTATCGTCGACGATCGGATAATATTTGTCTTGGTAACGAATACGTTGTTGTTCATAGTGAGATTTATCAGGGCCAAAAATTTTGAGTTTGGAGATAAATGATGAAATATCCATACCGAAGGATCGGATGATCCGATCGAAACGAGAGACTCGTCGAAATTGATGGTTCCGATGTAGTTGCGGTATCTATCGGAGGGAAGGTCACGGAGAAGCTCGCAAAACTAAAGACTTCTTTGACTTGGATTTGATGAATTCCAAATCAAATTCCTGCAAAATGACAATCCATTTTGAATATTTTCCCCCAGCAATTGACGTGATAAGATATAAGTCATGGGGTTGCAATCGAAACGACGAGTGGTCTTTCGAGCGAGGATATAGTGGCAAATATTTGGACAACTTTAACGTACTACCAAGGCAAGTTTTTTCTACGTATTTATACTTAACTTCCATATCATTGAGATTATGACTCAAATAATAGATCGGATGTTAAATTCCATTTTCTACTTGTACCAAAACCATAAAAATGGTCATTTTCAAACTCGCTGACGATATATAGGAAATAATCATTTTGATAATTAGGGGGATACATTAATGACACTCGAATAAGAGTATCCTTCACAACATCAAAAGAAGCTTGCACAAATTGGTCCCAATGGAAGGGAACCCCCTTTTTTCAATAGTCTAGTAAATCCTTTAGCCATTTCGGCATAGTTTGGAATGAACCTTCTTAGGAAGTTAGCCTTTCCTTGAATTTTTTGTATACGAAGTAAATTTGATGGTACGTGGGAAATCAAGAATGGTCCGAACCTTCAATGGATCGATTTGAATTCCTTCTTTTGAGACTATGAATCCAAGAAAATAACCAAAACCAACACAAAACACACATTTATGTGGATTGAGGCATATTTTGTAGTGTCGGCGACGTAAGAAAATGGCTCTCAAATGCATCGAATTATACGTGCGATTTTCGTGAATGCGTGGGTAAATCATCTAGATAAGGTTGAACAATGTGCTTTATTTCATTGAAAGCATAATCCATTGCTCTCGAAAAGTTTCCCCAACATTCTTTAAATAAAACGGTAGTTTCCTATAAGTGAATGTGCCCGAGGGACGAGATGAATGTTGTCTTATGTTGATCCTATGGGCAGATATTGATTTGATTGTATCCGAGAAATATCCATCCATGAATGAAAAGATTTCACATCTAACACAATCGTCAATAATCTAGTTGATAAAGGGAGTGGGATAGTTGTCTTTTGGACAAGAAATGTTGACATCCCGATAATCGACACACACTTTGATGGTTCCTTACTTTTTTCATGACATGAACTATGTTGAAACCTCACTCGGTTAAGCGAACGAGGGTAAATGAAACGGACGCATAAAGTTTTTCAACTTATGCTTTGATGGCGGCGAATTTCTTGGGATGAATGAGGATGAAGCCGTTGACACACCGGTTTGACATCACGATACATATTAATAGTGTGTTCAACAATACTAGTATCTATGCTTGGCATTTCCTAGTAAGACTAAGAAAATACATCACAAAATTCACAAAATAGAGAGCGATATGTTTCGAGTTCTAATGCAGAGACACACCGAAATGAATATTTTCTACAACGCTAGGTTTGGTCGAAATATCGATAGAAATAGTTTCTTCAATATTTGATGATTTTTCTCGAGAATCGATTGCATTAATAGGTAAAGAATTCGAAAAGAGATTTTTGATTGATGGGTGATATAGTTCACTAAGATGATTTTATTCATAATCAGGGAAGATAGGAACGATGATGATAATCTTCCCATGGTTCTCCTTCTGTCATCATGGCTTCCAAAATATTCTCATATGTTAAGAAAATTGAGGAAATGGATCGGATGGAGTACCAAAATCTAAGGAACGATCAACCCAAATAACTCGGCGACGCGATTTCGGATTCACTTGCCCAAGCCCGATAGATTTATTGATATGCCGACTCAATAGGGTTGGGCGGCAACTCATCCAACGTAACAATTTCGGGAATCACTCATACTCTCCCCTAAGCCGGATGGAGTGGAAGATATCATGTAGTAGGTCTCTATACTTGCAATTTTTTGTCGATGTTGTAGGCGGCGGTAATGCAAAGGTTCCCATGAGAGTGGAATCCTTTAAGATTCCTCCACCAATTTTCTTAAGTGCTAGTTGGGGTGCGTGAACGAACAAACACTTCCGAGCTACTCGCAAAGTGGAAGAAAAGAAGGATAGTTGATTGATGACTTGTAATTGTACCTTTATGTGGAAAGGAAATCATTCTAAAATATGTAGAAACAATTGCGGTCATAGCATATACCCATGGCCTTCCAAGTAAAATATTATATTCAAAGGGGGTCATCAACAACCTCGACATCAACATTCACTATTTTTCCCCTAGTTCAACATGTCAGAGTTGTTAATAATACCACAAGGCTTATATGTACGTCCATCGAAAGCCTTCAATGTCGTTGATGATTGTGACAAGTGCGACGAGCCAAGTGACTTCCAACAATTTAGAGACATAATACAAGTAGATGCTCCCTCATCAATATTAGTGCGATGAACAAGTTGATTGCGAACATTTACTTGTATGGAGAATTCCAACTCTAGTGGAAGTTGCGGCACATAACCCGTATGATTAAAGAAGACAAGATTAGAATCGATCGGATAAATTCCACCAATAGCGAAAATACGGCATCGTTTCTGGGAGGGACAATTTTGTAATACCTCAAGAGCGGACATAACTAAAGGAACTAAGCCAAATATTCAACTATATTATAATTTTGAGCAGCTCTTTCTCAAGGATTATATGTCGATTTGTGAATTACTCCCTTTGGTGGCTTGATTGTCAATTTATGAATAGCGATGAGGTGGTAGTCGATTACGTAGATGGATTCGTAGTCAAGGTAGTAGGTTGATCAGTGGCCTAACTACCATAATATTTATTACGTGTTGACACCAAAATATATATTGAATTTTTTGTGACATATAACATAAGTACTTGGGAACTAGAAGGCTGGATCCGTAGCAACCAAATTTGTGTCCGAATTTGGAAACAGTCTGATCAACACTAGCTGACGCATGGGAAGTCTTGATGATTTTTGAGACTTCGGCGTGGTGAGGAAAATCCTGAACAAAGTGTTCCTCATTACAGATTATGCATGGATAACGAGGTTTCCTAGGTCCGGACGATTGATTAGATGATTTTTCTTGCGGGTTAGAAGTTTGCTTTTTTCTTATATTTCCCCTTTTTTCTTACTTTCGGGTTTCTTGTCACTTTTTCCCTTGTCAAGTGACACGACATTAATTTTGGAAGAAGGTGCGGGGATCAGATGTAGTAGTATGATGTGTGCTTGCGGAACCAATCAATATGTCTCCGGCATGAGAGTCCTTTAATTGAGGAGGAACAATAAAATTATATCTCGAGTGCGTTAGGGAGTTTTTTCATAGAGCATCCCAAAGCCGAGTATAAATCAAGTCTAAATATTGGGCATAAGAAATAACTTTCTGCTTCTTTCAGTGACAATGCCACCCTTAGCCACATCCTCAATTATAGATGGTAACGAGGGACTTAATGAAGCACTCAACAAGGAGCTGATCCCGAACAAATGTCTTAACCATTCTATGTCGACAACGCCACTCATGAATATGATTAGAGATGTGAGTAGCATTAGTCTGTTTGAAATTAGTCAAGAGTTTTGTTCCAGTTTCATACCGTATGGGTAACTGGAAGTGAGTCAGAAAGACAATAGCTAGGGCAGTGAAATTATTAAAAGAATATCTAGGTAACTCATTATACCATTTTGCAGCCGGACCAGTGAGCGTACGTTGGAAAAGACGTAGTCGAACAGAATCATCATTTAGGGAGTTTGATGAACACCATAAATGATAAGTCATAACATGAGTCGACGGGTCTTACCTAGGGTTTCCATTGAAATTAGGAACATCCGAGGTTAATTTGTGAGGTATCATCGACCACCAAGGAGCATAGTTGATTGGATCATTGGTTAGTCGATTTAAATATGGTAACTCTAAAGTTGCAACAAAAGGCAACTGTCTATTAAGGTCAGGTTGAGCATAGCCGGGGTATGATGGAATTTCTTGAGCAACGGGCCTTTGAGAACCGATATAAGGGATACATGCAGTAACCTAGATAGGTTTGCAAAAGAAAACGCTTGAGGATTTTGTTGACCAAAACCCTAGATATGATACTTGTTGAAATGAAGTCCGATGTATTTGTGCTCGAGGTCTGCCAGGGAGTCCGTCCACTAAATTTTATAACCCAAATTAGAATAACTTGGATTCGGTTGAGGATATGTATAACCCAGTTATTGTGCAGTGACATCCCATAAAATGGTAAACCAAATTGTGAATAAATGATTCCGTGATACGAGTTGTTGTAAATTAAACGAAGAATTTGGAGTCTGTGGACCCAATATTTGAGGGTATTGATTTTAAGGACCCACTTGAAAAGGTTTTTGTACAACATGTTGATTGTGTAAAAAGGGGTAAAGATGTACTAACAAGTGGAAATGATGTGGGTGTAAGAGGGTTGATACAAGTGTAAAACCATTTGTGGTTCGATGGGCGAGTGAGCTGCCATTGACAAACATTCATTTCAACATTAGGTTGACCAAAAAGTGACTGAGTACTCGTCATAGTGGGTGACCAAAGGTTGCCCCCCAACATAGACGAGGATAATAAGATGGAAAATATTGCTCTCCCGAATGTTGGGAGTCCGGTTGATATGGTACTTGATGGAATAGATCCAAAAGGACTCGGCTTGATATTGCCTTAATGATGTGTATAAAGAATCAAGTCGTTCAATACTCACTATAGGTTTACCAGTTAGAATACCGGATGATGACATTGGTAAATTCCATGGATTTGAAGATGCACGAGAGAAAATTTCGGATAAATATTTATAACTTGATGGGACCATTGCGCCACCATGAAAATATGACTGCGGGTGAAGTTGTGAACATCGACGGGGTAGCAAGGGCGGAATCGACGTAATTGGAACAGATGGCCCAACCGAAGATGTTGGTTCGAGCATGGTTACTTGACCAAATGTATACCCTTTTGGATCGACGGGATTTTGAATAGGAACAGAGCTCAACAAAAGAAGAGGGTGGTGATTGAGAAAAAAGACTCGTACGGGTAAATATCCTCCCCAAAATGGTTTGGAGTTAAAGGTGTTTCGTCTTGTGATATTTCTTCAATCGAAATTAAACGGTGGAATTATTTCGCCGTAAGGCCCAAAGTATATTTCAGGAGGTTGACTGTGTGATATGGGAGATTCAATGGCTACGAAACTTGTGGGATGACCAATGCGGGAACAACTTTCGGTTGTTCTACTTCGAGATCTCGGATGTTACGGAAAAAGGAAACGAGATGCGGATCAACCACGGTTGAACATAGTCGGGTCCGAAGGTATGGTCTCACCGATTGGATGGATCGTGACTACGAGTAGTCGTGAGGACTCCATCTCGACAACGGTGAGACAAAACCGGGATGTGTAGAAACAACTTGAGCTAACTTTGGTATAGAGGAAGATGATGCTTCACGAGGTATGAATAGTACTTGATTCAGTAGAGTGTTGTCGCCTTCGCCGACCGGGAGTAACTTACGGGTGGTAAAGGTGGTTTCAACGATAATCTACGTGAACGGCGGGGGAAAGGATTTTGTTCTTCCACAATTACTGATTTATTTTAACCAAAAAAAATAAACAAAATAAAAGGGTAATGCTAGGAAAAAGGTTTACCAAGAAACCGTGAACTGTGAATACCTCTCGGAGAACCAAGAAGTATGAGCAGGCAATCTCCTCGAATGCTGTGTTCGGTGTATCACAATTTACAAGGCGGCCGACTTGGTTCACTATGGATGGATAAAAACCCAAATTTTTCCTCTCAAATATACTGAGAAGGTACACGGAGGTCCAAGTCGGTATTAGCGGTGTCGATGTGAAACCGCACGGTGAGAGCACCCCTTTATAATTTTCTGCATCGTAACATCGCACGATATACCCGAAAGTACGTGGAAGAGATATGATATACTTACGTACATGGAGTGAGGTATCACACTTGAAATGTATCGTAGAAAATTAATGAAAGCTACTATGTTTTACGATGCCGGAACATGTCTCTAGCCTAGACCTTCTAAATGTTATCGTTATGGTTCCAATGCTTTGTTAGGTAAATTGAGATAAATTTTAAGTTGATCTTGTTTATCAATTTTCCTTTCAAGGTTCAACTGCGATGATGTGTTGGAAATTCCTAAGATGCAAACTAAAAATGATAAGAAATCTTTCACTTTTAGTTTTTCAATGAAAATCCTAGCTACTAGAGAGAAAGTGCAATTAATTTGAGAGCAAAAAAATCAAAGAGCACAAACTAAAATGTAGCTTTCCTAATTGCTCCTTTTGAAAAAACACACAATCCACTACATGAAAATGTGAGGTTTTTTTCTTTTCAGTCCCTTTAATTTTATGAATGCGAGAAAAGAAACTAAGTGCACCAAATCAATAAAAACAAATGCCTTTTACTTTTGAGAAATGAAGAATTTAAACAACAATTTCTCTTTTGAAGGAAAAATGAGGAATTTAACAACAATTTCTCCTATCGGGAAATGAAGAATTTAATGACAATTTCCTTTTTTCAAAAGCTAATGGATCTAATGTAGCAATGAAAATACTTTGAAATTAACTCATTAATGATAAAGAAAAATGCTTTTAAATAAACATTGAACAAATTTTTCTTTCAAAGGAGGAAGGAGTAGGTAAGGTCACTAGTCAACTCGAGGTATCAGTCTCTTTAAAGCACAACAAACAACAAAGCCGAAAGAAAATGCAATGACAAACTCAATGGAATTTGGCTAATTCTAAGGGGCACCTGTGATCTCTAAGGGGAGACGAGTGCATTGCAATGCACCCCGGAAGGGAGACAGTGTTATGCAAAGTATCTGTGTCTGTTCAACGGTGCATTGAGCACTGATCGAGAGAATGAAAAATCAATTGTTTAACACACTTCAAATGCAAATTTTGATTTCAAAAAAGCCTAGTCTTTACGATTAAATTCTATTGGGTGAATAAATAGAGAAAATCGGAGGAAAAATACACTAAGGATGAAGGGTAAACTCCCAGTAGAGTCACCAATTTGTTATGCAGAATTATGGATTGCTGATAAAACATTCTTCCCTAGATGTAGTGCTCATCTAGAAAAATAGGTTAAAGACTTTGCAACTACTTTTCCTAACTATAAATAGACACACAGAACAGATCAAAGAACTTACTTGGAGTCCAAGCGCTTCCTATTCTCCTTCGAGTCACTCATGTTGTAGCTTCAAATCCAAGCTAGATGTTCGAAAATATTTCCTACAAGAATAAACACTAAACATCAAAAGATAGCAATAATACGGATGTCTATTCTTTGGGGATGGGACAAGAATCCGAGAGGAGTGGTCGAAGATTACCAATATTCTTTGAGGACTTAGGATTGGAGATCAAAACGAGGTGGACGAATACTGCTTGCTTGACTCTATGTCACCATTGGCGTCCCTAGTCTCCGGTTCTCCTCGTGGTGCACGTCCCGCTCAGCCTCTCTCGGCCGCTGCTTCGGTGGGCTCCTCCACTTTTTTTTCCCCTGGTTCGGGTTTCTCCAGCTTTGCATCAAGATCTAAGCGTCTCTTCATGCCTTCCCCTCTGCGCGACGCATAGGCGAGGGTCACGCGGTGCATTCGTCGCACGGCGCCTCACGGCGGTGCTCTCTCTCTTCTTGCGCGGAACTTTGTGGCTTCGCGGCGCTCGGTCATGGTCGCGTGGCGCTCTTGGTTGCTTGTTGTTTCCTTTGGCCTTGCACTCCTCCTTAGTTTTTAGCTCTGTCCCCCTTGGTCAAGGCGATGGGCTTTGAGTGATTTTGTTGCGTTTAACCTTCCATCGGGGCCGCCATGGCTCCTTTGGATTCCTCGAAGAGCCGATGCTCAAAGCCGCATTCTTCGCTCTTGTCAATTCTCTTCCACCTCGACGCCCTCGACCTTCCCTCTCTAAGTTTTTCAAGAAGCTTTATGGTCTTCGGGAGGTCATCTTGCTCCCCTGCTCGCCAAGAATGGCCACCCTTTCCCTCGCCGAACGGGGGCTCATTGGGCAATTTACTTGGTCTTTGGCCTTCTCCCAAAAACGGTTCAACGTTGGATCAAGAAAAACCGGACGGACAAAGTCGGTGGCAAGATATGCATCCGTTTCCCGTGGGAAAGGTTACTATACATTTCATTTTGAAAAAAGAGGCCGACAAGGATCTAATATTCGGAAATGGTCCTTATTTTATGGACTCCGGAGGGTTGTACTTGAACAAATGGACTCGGACTTCGACCCCAGGAGCTGAGACGTTTCCAATGCTTGTTTCGGTGCGGGTTCGATTTCGTATCTCAGCTCCATTGCTTTGGGGGAGATGACTCGGTTCGTGCCATCGGCAATGCTGTGGGAAAGTACATTGATAGGAGCGAGCCCAAGGACAATATGCAAGCTTGTGCATGAATTTGTGTGGAAGTTGATCTCTGCGAGGGTCTTCCGGAGGCAATCAATCGAAGGTGGATGATTGGACTCACATTCGGTAGTTGGACTACGAACAAATCCCATTTAAGTGCAAGGTATGTCACGAGTACGGTCATTTTTCTAATCGATGCTCTAAAATTACTAATGATGTAAATGTTCAGCCCGAGAAACAATGGGAAACGGTCAAAAGAAAAAAAGGTTATGCTTTGCTCCCCTAGCTGAAACTCAACCCAAATTTTCTCCCTTCAAACCTAATCCTAACCCTTCTTCTTCGACGACTCCCCCGCCCTCCCCTCCTAAGAAATCCTTAGAGTCTTCCAACCCCTTCTCCTCCATTTCCCTTGATGATGACCCCCCCATCGCCCTTCCCCCATCCCAGGGATGAATCTCTTGCTCCCGCCTCCCCCCGCAAACCCTTCTCCTTCATTCTCCCATGATCCCCCCTTAGCTAGAACAACCGAAGTTCTTCTAAAGAACATGGGGCCAATACTGGACACTCACAGGGAAAAAAAGGACCGGGTAGAAGATCGACCAAACAACGAGAGAGAAGAAAGCTGCCCAAAAGACATTGCCATGGGCACTCAAAATCCTATTGAAACTTACATTTTGGGGCAAAACGAGTAAGGAAGCTGCGCACAAAAATCGGGGGAGGGCGAGCAACTCTCCGTACCCCTCTCACTCAATGATGAAAGCCCTATCCTGGAACAGCGAGGGATTAGGGCACCCCTCCAAAATCACGGCTGCGAATGACTTAATAACTCGGGAAAAAACCGGGGAATAGTTACTGTACAAGAAAGCAAAGCAAGGATATCAAGAAATGAATGGGATAATCGATCGCCTCAAGCAATATGATGGAAGCATTTGTGACTCTAGGGGGTGCTTCGGGGATTGCCACCCTTTGGAGTCGCTACTGCCGAAGCTCCAATCGAATACAATCAATCAATTCTAGATCAAAGTTACCTTAGAGAACCTAATGAGAAACCAAAAGAAATTGTCATATATAATGTCTATGCACCTAATCACTACAGGGACAAAGCATAGTGTTGGGCTTCTCTCCAAACGCGATATTGACGATGAAGATAGCGAGTAACATCATCCTTGGAGGAGATCTCAATCTCATACTCCACGCCAATGAAAAGAAAGGGGGCAGCTTTTCTCGCGATCCTTGCAGATCGGCAGTGGAGTCCATAATGCAGGGACCACGATCTCATCGACGTCACTCCCAAAAATAGAAGGTACACATGGAATAATTGCGGATTGGGCAAGGAAAACATTATGGAGAGGCTCGACAGGGTTTCTCAGTTAATATCTCATTCCTCTCCTCTTTTTCCACGGCTTTCTCCGTTATCCTTCCATACTCGCTCGGATCACTATCCCACTACGCTAACACTTGAAACCCGCACTCACTAGGCCCCATTCCTTTTAAGTACGATCCATTGCTGTGGAATAACTTGCCTATTTTCGATCGATTTGGTAAATAAAAAAATGGCGCCGAGCACATCGAGGGATCGCCGGATTTATTTGGGAAAGTAAAGCTGAAAAGGACAAAAAAGCGCTTTAAAATATTGGGCCCGGAATCACTACAAGGAGTCCGAGAAAGTTAAAATTGAGATCAAACACAATCTAGAACAGGTCCATCATACCATAGAAGAACAAGGCTCGTCCTTGGACTCCAAAGCCGAGAGAATGCGATCTTTACTTTCAGCTCTCACCGAGCCAATCGTATGGAGGAGAAGAAATGGAGAATTAAATCCCGACGCTGTGGGCTGCAAGGAGGGGACAAAAACTCCACCTTCTTCCAAACGCAGACCACGACTAGAAAAATCAGGGGAACACTATCACTTCCATCATTGATGATGAAGGTCAACTTCAAACCTCTCAAGAAGCTATCAAAAAGGCGACCTCAAATCACTACAGTGCGCTCTTAATCGAAAACCAAAGAAGTCGAAGACTACTCAAATCTGCTTCAATTTCTTCCCACAGAAATTAGTGCGAAATTAATGCGACGCTTACCAATGAATTTGAAGAAGATGAAATTCAAAGAGCTATCCGGGCTCTTCGACCGGACAAGGCCCCCTGGCCCCCGATGGCTTCCCCATCATTTTTTATAGAGCCCATCGGGAGGGTCCATTAAAAAAGATTTTATCAAGATGATAAAATGGGTTCAACGCAAGAATAAAGCTGGAGGCTTCACCAATGCCACTCATCTCGCCCTTCTTCCTAAAGAAAATCGTCCTTCAACCTTTTCTCGCTTTCGACCTATTTCCCTTTGTAACTCCTCATACAAAATCTTGTCAAAAATCATAGCCACTCGCCTTAAACCTATTCTTCCTTCCCTTATATTTGAGAACCAAGGAGGTTTCCTAGCCAACAAACAAATCTCCGATTCTATTACGCTTGTGCAAGAGGCTATACATTCCGGCCCAAGTCCGAAAAGAAAAAAGGGTTTATTCTTAAACTAGACTTAGCGAATGCTTTCGACCGGGTAAGACACTCCTTCCTCCTTGTTGTCCTTAAGAAAATGGGATTTTCCCAATCCTTCATTTGATTTAGTCCTTGCTTGCATCTCTGGTCCTTGGATTTCCCCCCTTATCAATGGCAGGCCAGGGCCTTCCTTCCAATCTTCTCGAGGCTTACGTCAAGGTTTCCCCCTTTCCCCCTACCTTTTCATCTTGATGGCTGAATCCTTTAGCAGGGCCCTTGATCACAAACGCCGCACCGGTCTCATCACTGGCATTAAATTTGGGAATGGTGTCAAAAACATAAATCATTCCCAGTTTGCAGATGATACCCTGTTAATGGGAGGTGCCTCCAACATCATAGCTCGCCAATTCAAAACACTCTTAGACAGATTTATGAGTTACTCTAGAGGCTTGATCAATCATCTTAAGAGCTGCATTTATGGCTGGAATGCAAGTGCTCAAACTCTTCAGAGCATTGCAAGCATCTTCGGGGTTCCCTGCAAATTAGATTGGGGGCACTTTACTTATCTGGGTATGCCAGTAAGTGTGGGCTCTTTGAAAGCAGAAGTCTGGGACACCATTATTGACAAAATGAAAAGGAAAGTGCAGCAATGGGGTTCTTTTTGGCTTAACCCAGCAGGGCGCCTTATTCTCCTGAAATCCGGTCTATCTTCACTGCCCTTATATCAATTCACTCTGCTGCGTGCTCCAGCTAGTTTTCATCATAAAGTGGAAGCCATCCTCCGTCACTTTCTCTGGCAAGGGGGAAAGACTGAAAGAAAGAAATACAATCTTATAAATTGGAAACAGGTCATCCAATCTTATGAATATGGTGGTCTGGGGATCAGATCTCCTTAGCTTCTCAATCAGGCCTTCGGTGGCAAGATAGTTTGGAGGCTCATCACCGATCTCTGCTTGGTGGAAGAAAGTGCTGGAGGTCAAATACTTAAACACTTCGAGAAAGCTATTATTAGACCATGACATACCCAACAGAGCTTGCACCAAAATCTGGGGGCTGTGCAAAAAAGTTATTCCCTTTCTCGCTGCAAATGTTTCCAAGGTCCCCAAGGGGGGCAACAACATCAGATTAGGAGTAGACAAAATAATGGGCAATCAACCAATTAATAATTGGCCAGGAACCCAGCAGATTCTCTCTTATCTAACCAATAAAGGCATTCACAACCTTGCTCAAATATCCAAATGGGATATTCAAACTCACCTATGGACAGGATGGCAATTCCCTGACATTCCTGATGAGCTTCGAACCAGTCTGGACAATCTGAAGGTTTATCTCCATGGTATTGCATCCACCAAAGAAAATGAGGAGGATTGCCTCTGCTAGGACCCTACAGGTGCTAACTACACAGTCAAGGCCGCTTACCAATATATCAGCAACAGAGATACTCAGATGCCCAAATGGTCACATTGTAAGACTGTCTGGAAGTCAGAGACCCTTCCCAAAATTAAATTCTTTACTTGGATTCTCTTAAAAGGAAGAGTGCTAACCTCTGACAACCTCCAAAAACGCGGTTTTTTAGGCCCTTCACGCTGCCCAAATTGCTCTGCAGCAGAGGAGACTATACAGCACCTCTTTGTAAGCTGTTCCTTCGCCACTGCTTGTTGGAAAGAAGCTTTCCAACAGGATCACCTTCCCTGGGATTCGCAGAGCACCGTCGCTGATCTCTTACACTCATGGAAGTCGAATTACCCTTGGCAGCGCAAGAAGAACCATGCGGCACGAACAGTCTGGAACGCCCTTCCCTACACTATGTTGTGGCGTATTTGGCTAGCTCGCAACCAAACAATCTTTAATGATAAGCAAATCGACAGTAGAAGGCTGCATAACAAGGCTAAAGGTCTCGCAATGGAAGTTGTAGCGGTTAGCTGTCAGCGAAACTTTGACACGGCCGGGCTCCTCGTCGAAGAGCGGAATTTTATTGGAGGTATGCTCGATCAGAGCAACAGAGATCTTTACTCCGGGCATCACAAGAAAAGCATCAGCAACATTCAAACTCCTAACAGCTGTTGGAAAATCAGAATGACGGGCAAGGAGTTCGCCCTCTGGTTAAAAAGCTGCAACTCTTACTATTTATTTTTCGATGGAGCTTCCAAATCAAATCCTGGTAAGGCCGGGGCGGGCGGAATCATCTGCAACGCTAGAGGAGACATCGTCCTTGCCTATGAATGGGGATTAGGTTCAACTTCCAATAATAAAGCTGAGGCTCTCGCCTTGTATCAAGGCCTCCTTCAACTCCAAACTCTGGACATTCGCACAGCTACAGTTATTGGAGATTCGGCAATCATCATCAGCTTAATGGCTCATAAGCGAACTGCAACCAATCTACTACTCCAGCAAATATTAAATCAATGCCAATATCTAGCCCAGCAAATGCAGAAAGTTCGTTTCATTCACGTCCTACGTTCTCACAACAAGGAAGCCGATGCTTGTGCAAACAGAGCATGCCTCAAACCATTGGGCAATCTCAGCAGAAATGCCATAGAATCATTTTGCTTTCTGCCATGATATGGATTGCTTCAGATCCTTTACCTGCAGAGGCAGCAGTAGTCACCATTTCCAAAATTTTGATGGCAGCCAGAATTTCTTTTGGGGCAGCAACGAGTTCGGTCCCAGCGCTGTATATCCAGGATCATCAGGCTCTGAAGGCGACCTTTCTGAATACACCATAGTTTAAGAATGTTTTACAAATGTAGTTTTTTGTTGTCCCAATTTGTTAGAATCTATACTAGATCAGTCCTCCCTATAGTCAAGAATTTTCGGAGCGCTCTGGACTCTGGGTTCGCTCAGGTCCTGCCCCTCCTCTTTTCTCTTGATTATGGCTCTGTAACACTGGAGCTTTGACTCCCATTTTATTTTTATATATACAAAACAACACCCGATTATGTCAAAAAAAAAAAATAATACAGATGTCTATTCAAGTTATTTAGTTAAATCAATAAAACATAAACCATATACATCAGATAAGAATTCATAATATGAAATACATGAGCTTATACAGATACATATATGGGAAAGTAAGCAACAATATTTATTAATTGAGAGAAGGAGAGGTTACAACCAAGTGATTGATTTATTGTCACCATCTCCAGCAGCATCCCAGCCTCCTCACAATGCACATCTCTCCAGCAGCATGTCACTCAAATAAATTCCTCAATTGAAATTCCACTAGCATTTCTCTACTCAAATTCTTCCCTATCAAACACTAGGATCTGTGCTAAATTTATAGAGGATCTGAAGGTATTTTTACAATCAATGAATTTCTAATAATAGGCAAGACATGTTCCCAGACTCAAAGATATCAAATGGACACATGGATTCAAATTTTGACACATGTGAACTCTCTGAGGAGTAAGGGAAGATATTATAGGGGATTCCTTTAGGGATGAAAAATTTGTATAAAATCTCACGCAAATCCATATAGAGGTACAAGATACACTGCAAAATTCACATGAAAAATACAAGGCATGCATGATCAACATAAAATAGAGAAGTCATTTAAGGTGGCAGAAAAAGTATGGCTACAATTGAACAAGGAGAGGCTACATGGTCTTGGTAATAAAATCAAGGCTCTATGATATGGTCCCTTTGAGATATTGGAAAAGGTGGGAGATAATTCCTATAGACTTAGTCTACGCCCATACATGTGCATATACGAAGTTGTGAATGTAGAAAATTTGAAACACTATGACCCTTCCCTACTAGATTAGGAAGAGAAATAGGTCCTACCTTCTATGGAGGATTTTACATTAGATCCTCAGATGGAGTTGATAGAAGACACAATTTTGTATAAGAGGTCTAGAAACACAATACCAATGTCCATTACCTTTTGCAGATTGGGCTTAAAGGACAAATTCCAGGAAACACTAAATGGTACACCTAAGAAAAGGTGGAGGAACATTTTCTTCACCTCATTTAGTATAATATTTTTGGGACCAAAAGCCTCTTAAAATAGGGAGTTGTAATCTGGATTAAATCATGGTATTTTTTTTCATCCATTTTGATGCTTTCAAAGTGGAAAATTTGGAGAAATCAACTCACAAGACCATTTTTACCGGTAAGAACCAATTTTGAAATTGGGGTCTGAAACCTCCTGGGAGAATTTTGAGGCATCAAATGACATTTTTTGTGTGTGTTAATTAAATAGTGCACCTTTTTTCCTAGTCTACACACACAGTCCTTCCCAACAATGAAATAATTGCCTCAAGCGAAGTCTGTATGCAAAATTTATGCCACTCAAAAGTTGACATTCTTGTTTTGTCCACTATAATTCGAGAGGATGCCATGTCAGCCACCATTACTCAAGTAAAAGGGGCTATCCACATGATCATGATGAATAATACTCTAGAAGATTCCATATTGTAATGTTGGTTAAGAGTTTAGGGAGTCAAACCTAACCACTTGTAGCCTATTGGGCTATGTTATAACTGGGGCATTAGGAGGAAAATGGGTTCCATTATTTTCGAGTGCATTTGTTCCATATCAAGCAAAGTATCCAAGAGAGATAGGGAGAGATCACAAAGAGATGATTTATGCACTATATTAGTGCATGGGCCATGGGCCTTACTTCTTTGTACATGTAGCCATTTTCTATTTAGAGAAAGAGAGAAAATTAACCTCATCTTCCTGCTCGTTTTCTCCTGAAAAAGGTTTCCCGGGTTATATCTTGTGTCAAATTATGGTTTGTGAGTTTTTATTTAATTGTTATCTATTTTCTACATAATTATAATTTGAAATCATACACAATAAAAAATAATTTATAAATATATAAATCTAAAGATAAATAAACCCTCATAGTGTATATTTTAGATCCTTAAGTATAATTTTATCAGATCTGTTGTGACAAACTATCTAGTGGAATACCACAAAATTTTATGAATCATTCCATTAGCCTTGATTTGTTCTTGTCAAGTGAGCCATCTAATTTATACTTTTCTTGTAGACAGAATTACAACTAATTGGGTTGGTTTCATATGGAGGGTTCACCAACTTCCATGTTCCATTATTTATGAAAGCATCATTATCCCTATGCATTTTTTCTTTTCATGAATCTATATCAACTAAATTAGAACTATCTCCATCACCTCCATCTTGTTAGGTGTTATCTCTAGTTCCTAAGTTTTTTGAGCTCATCATGATGAATACTTTCAAGTGTTTTGGTGAGGCATTTTAGGGGACCTTTCTGAGATGGTCCAAGTTGTTCCACTGACTGAGATGGGATTGCATCAAGATTTAGCCTTCAAATCCTCTCAACCACATTACTCAAAGGGTCTTCCTGATATGAAAATGTGGTTGAAACTTCATGAGGGGTTGACAGTGCTTCACAAGGAGATTACATATTTTGGTCCAAGATATGAATTCCCCCTTTAATATGTGGACTCTCATTATCAAATTCATGATATTTCTTTACATTATTGGATTTATCCAAATAACCAAGTTGTCTCTCAAAAATGTTGCTGGCCTTAGAGGATGCAAGAAAAAATACGTCTTTAGAAAGGATACATTTATTGTTTACATCATTGTTGAGATGATATACCTTGGTGGTATCTTAATACCCCAGGAATATACACTTCCAAATCCTTGTATCAAGCTTGCTTCTTTGTTCCTTTGGAATGTGGGCATAGCTAGTGGAACCAAAGACCTTAGGATGCCTTACTGAAGGAGTGTGGTCATACCACATTTCATAAGGAATCTTATTTATGAGAGCATGAGATGGAAATTTGTTTTCACACTCACTACACGTAGAACTGCATTAGCCCAAAACAACAACTTTACATTTTTGAAAAACATCGATGAGTGAACCATATTAAAGATAGTCCTATTCATTCTTTTAGCTACACAATTTTGTTGAGAATTATATTGAACTATGTTTTGATGTTGAATCCTACGTTGGTGAAGATATTTTTTGGATTCATTAGAGCTTTATTATCTTCCATTATTAGTATGAAGAGATCCATTATATGTGTGTGCTTCATTTTAAAATACATACATGAAAATTTCCGAAAGTTCCTATTAGGGTCTTACTCTAACACCCTAGGCTTAGATACATTATTAATGTATGTATCCCATTGAATAATTGGTCAATAGTCACTCATTGTAAAAAATAATCATGTTTACTAATAAAAACCTAAGTTAGTTAGTGGGCTCTCATTAGAAGTAGGTCATAGATAACTAATAATCTCCATGTATAGATATATACTAAATAGAAGGTTATGTAATGTTTTGTGAATAATTGTGATTGTATTTATAACATTTCCCATGTTCCCTTAAAGAGGAAAGTGAATATAGCTCTCTATTTTCTATTATCAAAGATATATTTCATGGGTTTATCATTTTTATTCTTGGGTTCTTTGGTTTTTTTTCACAATATATTTCACATGAATTACACTACAAGTGGTATTGAAGTTGTTTCATCGGCACAAAGTGGGAGATTTTTTTTATCTTATTTTTTAAAAAATAAAAAGAGAATGGCAGAACTCATGCCAATTTATGAAAATTTTTATCTATAATTGGAAGAATCAAATCCAAGGACTAAATTTCTCTAAAAAATACCCGATTAAAAAAAATCATCCAAAATAGAGTCTGGGAAGTGAAGTTATCAACAATTGAAAATACACATTTTTTAGAGTTTTTGCAGGTGCAAATTTTGTTGGTAGAATTCATGTCAATTTATGAAAAAATTATGTAGAATTTGAAAAATCTAATACAATGAATGAATTCCTCTAACAAAATTATCCAATTTCATTAAAAAAAAAAATAGAGTCTAGGAAGTGAAGTTGTCAACAATTTAAAATCAACATTTTTTAGGGTTTCTTCTGGTGATGGCCACAAAGTTTCTAGATTTCATATGTTTTGATTGAGAAAATAGATTTCAATGAAACTAGTTCCAAAATGTAACATCCTCTTCCCACATCTACCCAACTAATTGGCCAACCGAGGTAAACATGTGACGAAGAGTTACTATGATATGATTCAACCTCGTATATCACCTTAAGGAAGTGGAATCGACACAAGAAAACCTTAATAACCTTCCTCAAGAGATACAAGACCCACATAAGCTAAACCACTCCTCTAGGTGCCCAAGCCCTGAGTTAAATTTCATTTTCACTGAAAAAATCCCCAGTCACTCCCATGACATGGGCATGCATGTGACTGAGACCTTCCAGTTGCTCCCAAAATGCATGAAAGGGAGAGATTGTTATTACACCAATTTTTGGTCATCTAACCTGTTACTATTAGATGGACCAAAGTACACCATGTAAGACCAATTTTACCCTAAGTAAAATTTCTTTCACTATGAAAAATAACTTAATAATCCATAATTTATTAAGTTGTTTATGGTCTAAAAAGGAAACCCCATGAGGAAATATTGAATAAATCCATATTTGTTTGATTTTCCTCAAGGAATAATTAGTTAAACAATAGTTTAATTAATATTCCTGGTCATATTTAACCCAAAATAGGAAAATTAATTAGATAAACCATTATTTATCTTATTATTTTCTAGGAATAATTATTTAAACCTTATTTAAATAATATTCCTTTTTAAATTTGACTAAATCATTTATAAATAATTGAATAAATCATTATTTATTTAATTATTACTCAACCACATCCTTAAAATAATAAATAAATCATTTATTTATTTATTATTTACAAATAAAGGGATTTGACCAAATTCAAATTCATTTTCCCTTCAATAAAAGTAATAAAATATCCATAAAAGTTGTATCAAGATTTGGTTAATAATATTTTAACTATGCACCAATATCTAGACATACTCAATATTTTGTTATAAATAGAATGGTTTTTCCGTTCACTCACTACCTTTTGTTGCCTAAAGATCACTTTGGATCTATATTTTTGGTCTGACTTTGATCCACCATCATTGTCATATTTTGCTACCATTTTTTCTTGTGAACTCCCTTTGAGTTCCATTTTTGTGTGAGTTTCCTACACCATCAAGAGAGAGGGATTTTAGATCGGAAGTGTTGAGGACTTACAAGAACTCATGCCATTGAGGGGAACTAGTAACATCTTGCTATGTTCCCTTTCCAATTGTCAAAAAATACAAAAATTCTTGTCTTTTCTATTGGATGCATGGAGCAACTCTTGCTTTTATTTAGTTCTTACTGTCTTTTACTACATAGATCTAGATTTTGTAACATTTATCTTGGTCAACTAACTAAAGATCTAAAGAAATTGGCAGCCAACTTTGATGTTAGGGTTGTTTTCTATGCACATCTAAAGTGATATTTTTTCGTACACTTGCGATTAGAATTCATCCTAACAATTGGCCACTCCACAAGGGTTTACGATTACGACCTCTGTCGTTTTTCAGATCCCTGCATGACTAGTTGCTTCAAACACTAGGATTTTTCTTCAGCTTCTCGTTTTTCTTTTATTAATGTTGTTTTTAACCTATAAAACCCTAAAACAGTAAAAATTATAACTTCCATGTGTTTCCAGACCTATTGCGCAGGTGATAGGCATCAGCCGTAACTGAGACGACATTTTTTTTCTAAAACCTACTCCCGAGAGTGCCGGAAGTGCAGGTCGCACTTTTTGGGCCAAAAATTGCGACCTGAACCTCTATGATGCAGGAAACAACCTCAAAATTGCGACCTCTGCAGAAATCAGGTGAGAAATTGCGACCTGTACTTTTTGCGGGAAATTTTCTGAGATTTTTCTGGGTTTTTCTGGGCCACTGTTCAGGGTTTTCTGACCTCTATATTTACCCGTTTTGGACCTGTATTTTCTCTATTTTACTCATCGAAGTAGGAACCTAGCCCCCTAGGGCTTAAGTATGCTTCCACCTTTCTAGGAGGAGTTTAGCTAAAGCAGGGCGTCTGAAATTTCAGTGTGTTCAACCATTTTTCAGATTTGATCTTGTACCTTTAGATAAATTCTATATTGGTTATTCATCCATCCAAAACACCTCCTTTCAGTTTTGTTTGGTCCTCCTCTAGGGTCCCCTCTGTTTCCCTTCAGGTTGTAGCCTTTCGCCACTTCGTTTACAACACTTTTCCCTATGGTTTTTTGTTGTTTTCTGCACCTATTTCCAGTAGATCTGACCTTTAGATAATTGTCCCTCCCGAATTTAGATCCATTGGCTATTCTGGTGTGTTTTGACTAGATTTTTTGCCTGGAGCATTGGAGCTAGTTCTTGGGGAAACTGTATATTTAGTTTAGATTGTTGTGTCTTTGTTGTTTATTTTGTTATATTCGGTTACTTTACGTATTTGCAAATTTATTCTGATTATACAACACACTTTTATTTCTCTCTGTGTATTTTAAGGTTTAAAAATTAAAATTAACACACTTAACACACACACCCAAAGTGAAAAGAGCGTCTGGTTAACACCGCCAGGAAAAGACTATAACATTGTAATCAATTGACCTTGCACCTCCCTGCCCTTGTTTCGAAATTGTAATCATTTGATCCTGCACCTCCTTGCCCTTGTTGGGCTCTCTTCCTTTTGTGATCCATGTTTCTTCTTCCATCATTGTGCCCCCAAGGAGTTTATCTCGGAGACTTCTTGGCCTTCATCCTCAGTTTCCGTTAGGAAGACTTAATCCTCCACATAGGATTCGAGTTAGTCCTCCACCGAGTCCCCATTCCGACTCTGCTTCTGGTTCATTGGGTTTCGCCTTCTGGTTCCATCCCCAATTCTCCCCCTGTCACCTTCACCATGTCTGGTTCAGGGCCTAACGTTGGTGGTAACCCCAACCCTAATGCTGGGAATACTACTAGTGGGATAGTAACAGGAACTATCCCGGCTGCTCCCTTGCTCCATTATATGGAAAACCTCAGTCTTCCTGATTTTAACCAGTTGATCAATTACCCCATACACCATTACCCCGGATGGCCTTCTATGCCAACCAAGCTCCCTTCTGACATCCTCAAGTTTTAAGGTCTTGCTGGAGAAGATCCTACAAACCATGTTTTATCTTTCCACATGTGGTGTTTGTCTAACTCCATCCACGGAAAT